>PVLC010011879.1:0-45804 GCA_004027655.1 Graphiurus murinus
AAAAAAAAAAAAAGGAAAACTATTAAAATTTTTAATTAGGCAAATGACCTATTTTAGTAAAAATTTACCTGAAATCCTGGCTGATGCCTCAAAGGCAGAGAAGGGAGAAAAAGGGGGAAATCAGTTAGGAGGTGTAGCAAAAGAGTAAGGAGGGTATAAAATAGAGACACAGTGATACAAGTGGAGAGAGGGGAGGGAGCAGAGTGTACGGCAGCATAACCGTAAATAGGACTTGACAATTTAACTGGATGTGTGGCGCAGGAAGGCGGGGAAGAGAGTCCAAGAGGACCCTGAGCTTGCAGGCCTTGGTGACTCACAAAGATTAAACCAATCATTGCAATAGGGACTTCAGAGGTGAACTGAGTTTGGAGGCGGGGGGAGGGGAGGGAGAGAAGGATGCATGCTCGTGACTTCAGTGTCCAGATGTTTTGTTAGCTAGCTATCTATCGCTGCCTAACAAACCCTCCCCAAGCTCAGCAGCTTAAAAGGGCAAACATTTGTTATGTCTCAGCGTCAGGAATCAGGGAGCAGCTTGACTGGGTGGTTCTGGCTCAGGGAGTCTCCCCAGGGTTCACTCAAGCTGTCATTTGAAGATTTGACTGGGTTCGAGGATCCTCTTCCAAGCTCCCTCAGCTGCTGTGGGAGGTGGCAGTTTCTGGCCACATGGGCGTCACCAATGGACCTCATACAACTCGGTTTTCCCCAGAGCAAGGGACGCAGGAGAGGAAGAAGAGGAGGAAGAAGGAGAGGGGAGAAAGGTGGTGAGGTAGAAGGAGAGGAACAGGGACAGAGGGAGGGAAGAGGGGAGGTGAGAGCTTGAGCCATAAAGGAAGTCATAGTCTCTTTAAAATCCAGTTTTGGAAGTGACATACAAACATTCCTTCTGCACTGTGTTAGAAGCGCATCAGTAAATGCACACTTCGAGGGAAGGAAATTCAACTCCACCTCTCTTGAAGGGAGAATTTGGAGACATCTCCTTAAGCCCCCTACAGCGGTGGTATGTTTTATCTTCTGAGAGTCTGTCTGGGTGAAGACAATCAGTGGACCTCAGAAAATGTGCAGATGGGACTGGGGTTGGGGATTGGATTGCGCCCCAGGGGCTGATGAATTATTCCCTGATTAATTTTACAGATAGGTCTGGAGCATCTCCAAAGTGCCAGGTGCTCTGCTGAGTGAGGGGACATGATGGTGAGTGAGGCAGTTAAGGTGCCTGCCGTCATCACGCCGATAGCCTAGAGGAAAGTGTAGATAAGCAATAGGAAGTTAAAAGTGGGAAATATATGGTACCCTGGCGATGGGAAATGGAGAGTCGGGGTGAAACTTCTTACACATCCTTCAGATGAGATCCAAAGGATGTGTAAGAATTAACCGGATGAAAACAGGGGTAGAGGATGACACCCCGGGACAGTGTGGAAGTGAGAGAAAGGGTGCTTCCTGGGAGACAGGGATCCGAGCCGTGTCTTGAACCTGGCTGCGCAGGAGCAGAAAGTGGCCCCTAGACTGACCTTTATTTGGCTTGCATTCTGTTGTTTCTCTTTTCAATGAAGTAGTCATCCACATTTTCAAATCTTGGATTTCTAGTTTCCTTAGAAATTTGCATGTTCTTGCAGCAGATGCTGCTGGTGTTGAGACAGGGCTGCTTAATCTGGTTTCCCACTCTCCCCCCACCACCCCGAGTTAATTAAGCTCCTGTCATTGCTACTACCCACATCTCTCATCTACACTGCTGGGTGGGTTTCTACTTTCTGCCTTGCCCTTTTGACATTTAAGTTTGCAGTTCTTGATTCAATGTTTGAGTGTTCTGTCATTTGGGCAGATGTTTAAATCATCCAAGATGATGGCAGATGTAGAATTGGGAGAAAAATGATCTCACAGAAGAGGGATTCTAAAAGGCACAGCAGAAAAATCTGGAAGAGAGGAAGGCTTGGCAGAGGGTAAGAGGGGTGGAAGCACTTGGACACAGAAGGATGAAGTGCTGGGGAGACAGTGTCTGGTCCTGAGAGAGAGCAAGGCTGTGGGGGGCGTCTTGTGTGTAGCCAGCAGCAATCCCTCCAAAGAGTCTCAGCAGTCCCCTGATAAACCATGATAATAAGCATATAGCCAATCATGTTTGAGCATTTACTGTATGTCGGGCATTGTTTTAAGCACTCTGCATTTTGGTTTGTTATCATAACAGTTCTATGAAGAGATACTAGTGTTCTGATACTGTGAAGTACTTGAGTACTTTGTGCAGGTGGGAAATCTGAGCTCTCTACTTCCAACTCCATGTTAATGACAACTTTACTCTCCAGTGGCAATCCTGAAATTCTTGTGGCTAAAGCTTCAGTGTTGCCAGACCAGGTTTATCAGAGAAGAGCTCACTGAACTCATGGAAGCAGATAACCTGAATTATAAACGTGGTTTATCAGTAAGAATCTTTGATATGGCTTTGTTTATCTCTTGGCTCATTCTGAGTCCTGGAGACCCTCTGAAGAACAAGCATGAACCTCTGGTTATTAATTTTGGTAATTATCCTTAGCACTGGCTGCCACGATTTCTCCCTCACAGTATATTGCCACTTTTCTTTCTTCTGCTGAATCAGAATAAGACTCAGCATAGAAACCCTTTCTATTGTAACATTTGTCCAGCATATGCCTCTCAGGCTAACCAACAGCAGTGTTACTGTGGCAGCTTGGACTTCCCGGAAATAGCTTTTCCATGGTTGGAGGCGTGTTTAAATAATAAAAGTAGGTTGTCATCCCTTGGGTTATGGGTGAAGTAGCTATTTATAGATGAGCAAAAAATCCCCAATGTGATAACTTACATGATTGTACAAGGACAATGGAAAATTCTTCAGAAGACAGATAGCATAAAAGGGATTTAAAATTAACTTCATCATGTTTTATTCATCAAGACCTTAAGTTGACTTGTTATTTTTTTATGAAGGCCATATAATTTTGATTCCTTTTTACCTCTCTTTTAAAAATAAAACAGCGAGCCGTTTAAATAATTGTGCAAGGTCACTCTGCGGTCCTACTGGCCTGTCGTGCTTGAAGACCCACTTTGTTTTGCTCAATAAGTAGTTTATACAATTTGAGTTTAAGTCCTTCCACCTGGTTATCCATCTTACCCAACTCCTTACTGAAGTGCTGCGGGCTGCTTGGCTTCCCACGGACACCAAAGAGTGCAGGCTCCGTTGTGTGTCATCCTCTGCCTGGTGCAGCCCATGTCTCTTCTCTGTGCTCATTTTGTGCATATTGCACCCCTCCCCCCAATCAGTGTACCTTCCTTAACCCTCCATTTGAATCCAAATCCTACATACCTCATGGACTGCTTTAAAAAGATGTCTTGGGCTATTTTGGTGCATGGTGATCTGTCTTCTTCCTATCTTCTCAATGCATACAACAATTCTCAAACATGCGGGGGGGGGCAGGGAATGTGATTATTAAAAAGTGTTATAATTATATTAAAATAATATTTAAGGTGCCATGCCATCTAGTTGAAAATGCATACCTCGATGTTTAGCCTAGCTTGCATCATGGAGTTCGTTTGGATCTTATAGCCTTTCAGATTTACTTGGGTCATTTGTCTTGACACTTCACATAATTAGAAATTGAAATGAAAGAAAGAAAAGAAGAAGAGAGAGACACAGAGAGAGAGAGACACACACATAGAGAAAAGAAGAAGAGGAAGAGGAAGAGGAAGAAGAAGAGGAGGAGGAGGAGGAGGAGGAGGAGGAGGAGGAATAAAAAGAAGAAGAGGAAGAAGAAGAAGAGGAGGAGGAGAAGGAGGAAAGAATTTGGAATATTTTAAAGCTTAAAGAATCAAGATTACAATTTGGTCAGATCTTAATGAACAATTACTGATCCTCATTTTACAAGAACATTGAGACAGAATTGCGATAAATAATTCAAAGTCACATTGCTAGTTTTAATGGAGGGGTGAAGCTAATAGTACAGACTGCTAATTTCTATTACAGTGCCATCTCTCTCTCCTGTCTCTCTTCTCCCCTCTCCCTGCCCCCAGGGGCGAGTGAGTGTGTGTGCACACGTCTCTTTCTGTGTGTATGTGCAGGAACTCACAGACTGCTGTACACAGAGGATGATTTGGGAGTTTCTTCAACAAAAGCTCATGGACACCCCATACATCTTTTCATACTGATGGATTCAGGATGGATTGAAGGTGTAACACTGGAAATATGTGGTTAATTTGAATGAGAAACTCAGGGAATCCAGAGATGCATTTAATGTTTGCATCTGTAATAGTTAAACAAAAGTTGGTGCTTAAAAGTAAGTGTTGAAAACCCTCAGCTAACCAGAGAGCCGGATGGTCCAGATCACATCCTTTCCCCAAAGTTTACAGCGAGTGAGGCTTTTATTGCATTTCAATTAGTTAGCAAATGTGACACCCCAGCCTTGCTGAATCTCTGGAGCAGGGAGCTGACTCCAGGTGGACCGTGCCCTTGCAGATGGTTTCTCTTGCATTGCTGCTGTGTTTCGGGGATTGATATGCAGCTGTTCTCCAGATGTGGCTCTCCCCAGAAGCAGCTGCGTCTCGGCAGGGGCCCTCCCATCAATGTGACAACCTGCCGAGGGTTTTGGATCTCCTCCAGATGTGAGGCATGTTGAGGCTATAAAACATAATCATTAGCATTATCTCCATTTTGGTTTTAGAGTCTCAGCTGTGAGAAAGTTTCAGTACAGATTTAGGGCCTAATTGTTCTCATTTTTCTTCATAGGTAGCTGCTTTTAGACAGCATGGGCTCTTCCCTCGGAGCTGGATTTCCTAAAAAGAAAGAAAGAATAGCTATGAGTAATGTTCCTTGCTGCTGGCTGGCGGAGAGGCTGAGATTAGAGAGCGTCTCCCTCAGCTGCAGATGTGTATCTGTGAGCTAAACATAATGGCCCATGGCTTCCTTTTGCTGAATCACAGGCTTTCTTTTGCTGAATTCACTGGGAATCAATTTCTTTCTTTTCTTGTCTCCCCTCCCCTGCCTCTGTTAACACAGCCCTTATCTTTCAAATGGCCTGGGGATGATCTCTTGTTACTTCTCCCTTTTGGAACCAGTGCTCTATTTAACACAGGCAATATACTTTTTTTTTTTGCAAGGTGGGAGTGGGGTGGGGGATGGAGGGAGGGGAGTGTTACTAGAAGATTCCACAGCTAATATTTCTGTGTGTGTGTGTGTGTGTGTGTGTGGTGGGGGCGGGGGGATTTTATGTCCAGAGAACTGGCAACATGGAGCCTGGAGGTCTATGAAAATATTAATCACAGAAGCAGATAAAATAATGACCTTGAATAAATTTGCCTGCAGGAATTCATCTCCTGGGTTTAGACTGTAGCCTTTTTGTCTTGCAAATTCAGTCCCTCAGTGCCCAGCCTCAGGGTCACACTGAGTTTGGATGGCAGGATTAGACATATTCGCAGAACTCCACGCTGGTCTTCATGGGCAGGCTATTTATGGCATCCGTGGTAAACATCTCACATTGGGAGCTGCTGTGAAGGGTTTGTTCACACGGGGAAGCCGATAATTGGCCAGAAGAGAGAGGCTCATGCATACTGATATCTAAATTTCCTACAAGGTTTTACAAGTCGAGCATTTGACATTCATCTGGAAGGTTCCTGTCAGTTTCCCAGTTTGCAGAATGCTGGTCAGGCAGCATTATAAGACACAAAACTGAAGTTGGTGGTACATGTCTGTAATCCTAGTACTTGGGAGGCTGAGACAGGAGGATTGCAGATTCAAGGCCAGCCTCAGAAACTTGGCAAGACCCTGTTTCAAAATAAAAAATACAAAGGGCTGGCTGTGGGGTGTAGCTTGGAGGTAAAATGCCTCTGAGTTCAATCCCCAGTCCAAAAGAAAAAAAGAAAAAGACACAAAGCTGATATTGATGTTATTTATCTGGGTGATAGGATTATACATGATCTGTCTTTTATACACAGATATGCATTTTCTACTTTTTTTGCACCAAGTATTAGTTATCTTTACAATCAGAAAATGTCTAAAAATGTATATTAATCTGCCAAATATCTGAGCTCTCAAATTAGCATTAGACTTGGACATGATTAGTATTAAATTCTGTACTCTGCAAATCTACTGAAATCTAATTTACTCAGGAAATCTCTATGTATACCACGACAGCTAGCTCTGGCTGAAGTAGTGTCAAGATAGCTCTGCCTTCACTCACAATTTTATGCCTTGTTTTGGCTGATTATTTAACACGCACAGTTGTCAAAACTTTGAATGCTCTTCAGATCTGTGCATTTTATGGTATGTTAACTATATATCAATTAAAAAGACATAAAGATTCTAAAAAAATCCATTTACGAAGAAATGTACTTTCTCGGACCTTTGTTACTTCCTCTGAGTTTATTATTATTGTACAAATTGAATGGCCTCGCTAGAAGAATGTCTGATGGGAATGGAAAATGTGATTTTAATGTGGTAGCTGTGTTCTCTTCCTCCAGACAGAAGCCCTGGAGGAGCTGCCTCTGATGGAAGACACCTGTGATGGCAAAGAGGGCACTGAGCAAACTCCTCTAGCTTTCCTAGGTGGGAGACCGACGAATGATACCAAGGGAAGATGCTGGGCGGCACAGGGACATCTGAAGGGCACCGAGCATCGCCTGGCATTGGAACACTGAAGACCGTGAGCAGGAGGTAACTTAACCTGGGATAGCTTTTATTTCATAAGGAATAAAGTCGCCTTCAGATTGTAAGGTTATGAGGGACGTTTCAATAATGAGTGACCGGCCTGCAATACTCAAAAAAGCCAAAAGCTTTACTCCTTGGGCTTTCTTTTCTATTTCAATTGGTGCAAGGTGAATTGAGAAATTAATAGGCTATGTTTTGTTACAAATATTTAGCTAATGAAGTACATTAAAAAATGTAAATTATTCCAACTATTGTCTCAAGGCTTAATTTTCAGTTTTGTGTGTAGATACATTTTGAGAATAATAGTATTTTAAGTGTATAGTGTGTATAATGCATTATAGATTTGTATATGTGTGTGGGGGGGTTCTGGGAATTGAACCCAGAAGCATTCTACCTCTGAGCTACACCCCAGCCCTTTTTATTTTATTTTATTTTGTTTTGACACAGGGTCTCATGAAGTTCCTGAGGGTTTCTCTGTTTCTGAGGCTGGCTTTAAATCTCATGATTTGAGGCTGGCCTCAAATCTCCTCCTGCACTGGGATTACAAGCTTGTGCCTCCAAACCCAGAAGCTAGTCTGGTGGTTACTACTTTTTACTATAAGGAAAATTAAGTTCAGCAAGGTTATATGACTTTCCTGGATCCATTGCCAGAAATTGGACCTGGCTCCCAGTGTGGATTCCAATGGTCCCATTTTGAAAGACCGAAAAGTCTAATTAACAGGGATCCACTCTGTCCGTGTCCGGCATGCTCCGCCCAAGTGGACGCCAGGGCTTTCCACCCGTGGAGTTTGTATCGGGGTCCAGGCTCCCTGGGCTGCATCGATCTGTGGACACAAACGATGTCACTGTGAAAGTCACAGTTCGAGTATCTCCAGGTCCTATTAACTTCCTGAAAAGCTTAGAAGCATAAACTCCCTACGCACCTGTCCATTATGCCCAATAGGGATTCAGAAGGGAGTTGGATTAGCAATGTAAAATGCCAAAATAAACTGCTAGTGAATATTCAGCCCACTTGTCATTGAAGGGGGTCTGGAATTCTTTAAAAAAATTTTTTTTTTAACAGTGTCCAAATCTCCTCTGGCTCTAGCCCTCCCTGAGCTCCTCAAGGTTGAGGCACTCTGAGAAGCAGGCGGCATGCTTGGCTCTCCTGCTCTCTGCTTCTCTTTATCATAGGGCTATCCAGGCCGAGCAGCTTAGCTCCCTGTCTCAAGTTATTGCTCAAGAAGAAATCCCTTCAGCTCTGCTACGAGTTCTTCTCACTACTGAGCTCCAACCTCAATGGAAAGACTGAGCAGAGGATTAATCCCTAAAGTCAGGAACCAGCTCTCCGGATCCCTCATCTCCTCCCTTTCTTGCTTTGGAATAACACACATGCACCATCACTAGCAGCATCCTCCAATGAAAATCACACCCTAGCGTTCATCACAGGCCAGCCTGCTCAGACATATCTGAATCCCACGTGTGGATCAAGCTAGGACCTCTGCCTTGTTATTCAGCTGGAGGGACACGATTACAATGCATGAAAAATAAGAGGAATTTTAGATAATGGAGGGGCGATAGAGGGGGTTTGGGGGAAGGTGGTGGTAGGGGGGAAGGAGAATTAATGAAGGAAAGAGTTCCTCTGACATTATGCACGTAAGTGGAATTATCAGTGCCATTCTCAGTATCATGTATGGGAAAGGGAGGGAGCAGAGAGGGTGCTGGGGGTGGGGGGAAGTTCACCAAGTGCTGTGTGCATGTATATGATGTAGTTCATTCTGCACTACATTATGGTGTGAGATTACAATGCACCAATAAATGTATATTTAAAAATGCATGAAAAGATGAGTGCACAACCTAAAATAGAATGTGATGAAATGCCAAATAAACTATATGTATGGATGATATAGGATTCAGGGCAAAAAAGGGCCCCACAGGCTAGTGTTGCTAGGAGAGACTGCATGTGAGGATGGAGGTGTGCTGGATCCTTGACTCAACGGAGGACTCTGATAGAAAAGAACCTGCTTATATTAATTCTACTCGAGGGATATTTAACAAATACATTCTCACCCAGTTCTTTTGACAAATTTTCTTCTTTCCACAGAAACAAAATTACTAGCTTTTTGTTTGTTTGTCTCCTGGCACTAGAAAGGAAGTGCTTCAGTCCCAGTTCCTTGTGGTCTAGATCAGAGATGATGGTTCCTTAGACCAAAGTAGAAGCTAGGAGACAGGAAATGGTTCCTGACTCCTAGCATTTGCCAAAAAACTGGATATGGACCGTAAGAGAAAGAAAGGAGGTAAGAATGACTGCCAATTTGGGGGCCTCATCAACTGAGGAATGAACTTCATACCAACTAAGATCAGGAAGGCAAAAGTTTCAAGATGCTTTGGAAAACAGATGACTGAGGGCTCTATTTTGGATAGTGTAGGTTTGGTGTCCAAATGTGACACCCAGTACCCTCAGTAGCCAATTAGTTATCTGGGCCTGAAGTGCAGAAGGAAGATGTGTGAGGGAGATAGAAAATGGAAGCCTCTGGCCTTTGGCACGGGAGGAGGTGGAGAAGCAGCAAGGTGATCGGCCTGAGCTCTGAGCCTAGGGAGCTCAAACATTCTCAGGAACTGATTATGTCTTCCAGGTCCTTGGACTTGCCTTCTCTGCACCCCACCTGCTGCCCAGGTGCTGGAGTCCAGCAAGCCACATTTAGAGTCTGTTCCCTGGACAGGAGCCACTGCCATCTGCTGGGCACTCCTGGGCTGCTGCGGTGGGCTGCTGTGTCCTCTGGGTGCCTCGGAGCTGTCTCCCGCAGAGTCAGTTTAGTACTGGATACCTGAAGTCCCTGAGGTGGGTGGGCTGGTGGTGGTATGCATATGGGTGCAGAGATGTTTACCAAGCACTGTAGCTCATGCCTGCAAATTGAAGACCTCCAAATGATCCCTCCTGGAGCTGCAGATCTCCACCAAATCTCCAGGACTCCAGTTCCAGTGACAAGCACTCTAACAATCCTAGAACTGTCCCTTCCCTGACCCTATCAGCTGTGCTTATCTGGTTGACCTTCTCTTCCCTTGGAATGACTTCTCCCCTGGGAGGTTTCTTCATCCCTCATTCAAATAGACATCTGGCAAGCCCAGTGCATCAGTTTGCCAAGCATGCCTAGATACACATCAGCCCAGGCAGTGGGGCTCTTCGGCTTTTGCGGGGGCCTAAATTCAGATGGTTTCTACTTCCTAGGAGGACATCTCACATATTAGTTCCTCCGAAGCCTACTAGTATGGATTTATTGCAAGATCTGATTTATTGCCACCTTTGAAAAGATGGTATCTTCTTAGCTATCACAGTGACGTGTCCTGATGATAGTAGCTTCTGGGCATCTCGTTTGAAACCTCTTTGATCACAGGCTTCAAGAAAACAAAATTTGGCACCAGTGAAGACGAAGCACTCACATAGCAGCTGATGGATATTTGACATGCAGTCGCTTTTTAGGTGAAAGTATGCAGATGGCTTCTCGATGGTGCTGAAAAGTGTATTGGAATGTAACTGTTAAAGTCACGTTTTTAGCCGGGCACAGTTGCACGTGCCTATAATCCCACTACTTGAGATGCTGAGACGGAAGGATTGCAGTTTGAGGCCAGCCTCAGAAACTTAGTGAGATCCCCAGCAATATAGTGAGACCCTGCTTTAAAATAAAAAGTAAAAAGGCTGGGGGTGTAGCTTGGAGATAGAATGCTCCTGGATTTAACCCTCAGTACCAAGAGACAAAAACAAACAAAAAACCCCCACACTTTCATTTTGTTTATTTTTTTTATTATGATCTTGCTGTCTTTTTGGGGGTGTTCGAAGTTCCAAAATTCTTTTACTAGCATTAGGGCTCTCTCTGTATATTACAATAAATATTAATTTATGTAATTATTTAGTTAGTTAGCTTTTGGCTTTGGGGATAAAACACAGGTTCTTGTGATTGCTAAGCCTGTGTTCTACCACTGAGCTCTACACCCAGCCTAAGTATTAATTTTTTTTTTTTTTTGCAGTACTGGGGATTGAACTCAGGGGCGTTCTACCTTCAAACTATACCCCCTGCCCTATTTTTTATTCTTTATTTTGTAACCAGGTCTCACTAAGTTGCGGAGTGCCTCCCTTGGTAGCTGAGGCTGGTCTCGAACCCAGATCCTCCGGGCTCAGCCTCCCAAATGCTGGGATTACAAGCATGGTCCACCACGCCCGGCCTAAGTATTAATTTTTGAACTGGCCTCACACTGGCCTCGTCCATAGATCTACTTTTCTGGTTATAGCACTTTCCTACTATAGTATATGATATTCTACTGCTATGCATCATTTGGCAAAGACTTGATAAAGCAGCAGATGTTTATTGTGATTGTATTTGATTCATTTAGATCAGTGCCACAACAGTCAACAAAAACTTTGGGTATCACCCCTGGCTTTATATATAACTGTCAACCCATTGATAGCAGTAATTTACACTTTATGAAATGATTTTGTATACTTATCATATTGGAAGATTATAAAAACCCTGGGAAGGAGCTGGGGAAAGTGTAAGATTCACTACTTTCCTTTGAAAGTAAGAAAATTCAGAGTCAGAATGATCATTCCCCCAATGACACACTGAGAAATATCTGCTGTCTATAGAACCCAGGGCCTCTGAGTGCCAGGAAAGTGCTTTCTCCAGTAGGTAACTTCCCTTTTCAAGGTCTTTCTGCCCTTTGGGTCATTGTCTACATGGACTTGGGTTTCTCTTTAGAACTGTCAAGGAGGGAAAAAAATGGAAACATTTGCTCATGACTATTTTCCAGTGTTTTCTAGAGTGACATTTCCTTCTCATTCTGAGTGTATATGTCTGGGAGGGAACGCCTTATCTACATGGAGAAATGAGGATGTGGATTTATGGGCTGATGTAAAGGGTAGAAGAGGGGTGTCTGGTGGGTGATGACAGGTTTGGGAGAGACGTGAGGTTGCGAGCAGGTGTGTGCGAGGGGGTGATGGAGCACGCTGATGTCAGGCTGAGTAACATTTCCTCTCCACAGGCTAATTTACTGTGGGACACTTGACACAGCAGGAAATGGGGAATAGACAGTGCAAGAACAGCTGGAACACCTGGAGAAACCTTATACTTGGAGGAAACTGTGGATTCAACATCTTCATTTAGTTTGCTACCTGATGTTGTGAGTTATCTTTCTTTGTGTGTGTGCATGTGTGTTTGTGTGTGCACACATGTGTGTGTGTGTGGGGGGGGGGTTCCTAATTGTATACCAAGCTTCCAGATGGAAGGAATGAAATTTTGCCTCATTTTATCCCTGCAGTATCTGGTACAGTGCTAGGAATGATGTAAGTATTTAGAACCCATTGTTAGTTGATTGATTCCTGCTGTTCCCGATGGTCAGGGAGACATATAGCTCTACAAGTGGCAGTTAAAAAAAAACAAAAAAACAAAAGTCCTTGAGCTGCAATAAGGGAAATCTGTTCACAGTCACTGCTTCCTGTCACTCTCCTAAGAGGTCCAAACACAGGTGCTGTCACTGGAATCTGCGAATAGATTTTTTTCAGGTAAAATTTAACAACAAAAACAAAATCTGAATAAATGTTTTGGAAAGTTTGTTCACAATAGTCTATCTCAAGAATATTTTGTTTACCTAATGACAATAGTTCTACATATCTGATCATTTTCCTTTGAGAACTGGTCCATGGTCCATTTCTCTCTGGATTTTTGTGCTGATCATTTGCTGGCAGTAGAAACTCATCAGTAGAAAGAAGGAAATGTAAACTGCATGAAGGTAAGAACTTGGCACAAAAAGAATGCTTGTGGTAGGCTGCAAAAACAGCTTCAAATTTCTCCCTTTTCCTCTAGCAGTTGACTTCAGAGATTTTCTCATCAGGTTTGGAATCTCATTCTCTCCACTCCTTAAATCTGGGCTGGAATTAATTTTTCCAATGGGGCATTAGTTAACTTAATGCAAGCAGAGATTTGAAAAGAACGTTTTCAATGAGATTTTTCTCTTTATTGCTCTTGCCATCTCCAGCTGCCACTAAGCCCAGGCTAGCTAGCCACTTCAGAACCACATGAGAACCATGTGGCCCCGTTGCCTCTGTTGTCCTAACAAGCAGCCAGCTGAGGCCAGGAAGCACAGTCACCTTAGCTGACTGTAGACATATAAGTAAGCCCAACAGAGACTAGCAGAAGAACCACCCAGCTGAGCCCAGGTCAAATTGCCCCTCTGTTGAGCCATGAGCTAACCAAATGGCATGTTTGAGGCTACTAAGTTTTGAAGTGGTTCTACAACAAAAGACAGCTCAGTCCTCACCTCATTAAAAAAATCTTGGATAAATGGATGGAGCAAGATAGGTAGTTATTTCATTCAGTCTTCCCATTCCACAAGAACTGAACTGATGATTTCCAGAAACTGAAATCAGAATAGTGAAATAACATGGCCTGTATTAGGCAGCAAGTTTGTGAAGGGACTCGAATAAACAAACGATTCTTTCCTTTTAAAACAGTATCCATCTCCCCGGAAAGCAGGGATTATTCTCCATTTCTTTCTGGATCAGCAGGGTCTATCAAAGTGTTTTATGCATTTTCTACTTACAAGTTACTGTTCTAATCTGTGGTACAAGGCGATGGTGCGTGAGTCAAAAGGTAGAACAGCTGTAGTGAAAAGCTAATCTTGCCCCTCTTTCAGACAGCTGTCCAAGTCTCTTTCCCAGAGGCATTTGCTGTCAAATGTTTGCTTGTTTTGTTTTGTATACATACCTTCAGAGGACTCTCTTACATTTGCTATAGATGGTGGAGAGTAGAACTCAGGGCTTTTTTATTCCCTCAAATTGAGGAAAAGAGGCAATAAGCCCAGCTCAGTCCCATGCATCCTCCCAGCCATCTGGTATACCACCTACAAAGACACACAACTTTGGGGGACAAAATTGAGATAGAAAATAATCAAGTCTGATCAAAATACTCAGAGTTAAGTGACATCTTTTGGCTTATGGTGATACACGTCTGTCCTAGTCAAATGAAAGAAAACAAAATCCACACAAAAATGTAGGGGCTTCTCTGGAAATTGGCCAAGAGCCACATCCTTAAGTGTTTTGTCTGGATCAGAAACAATGGAACAGTGACTCACAAGTATAAGACTATGAGGGATTGCTTTGGTTTGCTACACTGTAGGGATAGTTGTGCAGAGAAAATATTGTCACTCTGGGGTCTGGGATGAAAACAACAAAAGAAAAAGGGAGGAATCTGAGAATAAGTAGGGGACAGTTTAGTATTTACAGTAGTTAAAGATGTGGTAGAGAAAAAAAGAAGATAAAGTGTGAAAAATGGTTTGGGTGTGGTTGGAAGGAGGCTATTATATCATGAACATCTAATAACATGCAATACATTATTTCTCCTCCTCCTCCTCCTCCTCCTCCTCCTCCTCCTCCTTCTGTGCTGAGGATTGAACTCATGAGCATTCAATACATCCAACAGGGTCTCACTAGGGTGTGGAGGGCCTCACTAAGTTGCTGAGGCTGGCCTCAACCCTGCAATTCTCCTGTCTCAGCCTGCCAAGTGCTGGTATTATATGTTTGTAACACCATGCCCTGCTAGTAAAATACATTTCTGCAGAAGCTGGATTGCTGAAATTAAGAAGTAAGGGAAAGAAGGACATGTAAAATTGAATATAGCGAGTGGAGAACATGTGTGCTAAGTTTTGGCTACTATGAGAGACAAAGATGGACTAGTGGTAGAAGAGAAGAGAAAGCATTAGATTCGGCCCTTTTTGGGGATGACTTTCCAGATAAAGAAGTTCAGACAAGACTATAAATGGGAAGAAGTCCAAAATGAAGTAAAACAAGAAAAATTATTGGAGAGAAGTCTTGGGTAAGGGGGACAAATTCAGTCATTTTAATAATAACTTGTAATATAACATTATTTTTCCAAAGTGCTTCAATGTGCACAGGTGTTTCTTATTATAAATGCACTTATATCCTATACAAATTTATAGTTATTTTCCTCTGTCAAGCAAGACAAATACTTTTTACAAGCCAGTTAACTTTTTTGTGTGTGTGTGTGGGAGGTGGTTGGGAATTGAACCCAGGGGCATTCTACCTCTGAGATACACCCACAGACTTATTTTTTATTTTGAAACAGGACCTCACTAAGTTGCTGAGGGCCTCTATATGTTTCAGAGGTTGGCCTCGAACCTGTGATCCTCCTGTCTCAGCCTCCTAAGTACTGGAATTACAGGCATGCACTGCCATGCCTGGTTCATTTTATCTTTTTGACAATAAAAAAAACTAAAGTTCTATTTTCTCCTCTTCTCTTGTTTCTCCTTCATCCATTTTCCCCTTGTTGTCATCTTCCCATGCCTACCAGATGTTTCAGCATTCGTCCTGCTTTTTGCCAGAGATCACAAAACCACCACCCATTGTCATTTTCTTTCAACATAGCTCTACAAACCTGTTCTCTCCTAAAAATGTTGTCTTGTTTCCCCAAGTTTATCACTGTCAATATTTTACAGCTTACTTCTTTTCTAAAAGTATACATGAAACAGGCACTTCTCTCCTGCTTCAGGGTGATGCAAATTTTCACCAACCATCTTAGTCATCTGATACATGCTACGGTCATTCCTGCACTCTCTGGTCTTCACTGGGACAGTCCCCTCCTGAGGCTGGCTGACTTGTCTCTTATCAGGGTGCATTTTCTGTCACCCCTACATCTCAGTTTTGTGTTGTGAGGGCTTCTAAGGTCCTGGTGGCATACTCATGTGTGGCAGGGGTCCCTCAAGATAGGAAAACTGAATTTCTTTCTGCAGTCCCCCCCCAACAAATCCTTCTCAACATCTCTCTGCATCTGCTTCTTCTAGTTGATTCTTCTTGTCTTGCATTGAGGTGTGTCCCTGGAGGTGAACCCAGGCATGACATGTGAAATCTCTCCCAAACAGAATTAGATTCCAGGACAGAATGGGAAGATCCTTTAGATGTTACAGTGTGGAAATTTCTTGCACCTGGGAAGTCAGGAAGGTGGGCGGTTTATATTCAGCACTCCTAATCATTTTTTTTTCTGCTTTTTCTCCTCCTCCTCCTCCTCCTCCTCCTCCTCTTCCTCCTCCTCCTTTACTTCTTCCCTTCTTCCTTCCCTTCCTCCCTCCCTCCTTTATTTTCCTTTCTTCTTATGGTACTGGGGACTGAACTCAGAGGCATTCAACCTCCGATCTATACTCTCAGCCCTATTTGAATTTTATTTGAAACAGGGGGGTCTCACTAAGTTACTGAAAGTCTCACTGTGTTGCCGAGGCTGGCCTTGAACCTGCAATCCTTCTGTCTCCGCTTTCTAAGTCCTGAGGCTACAGGCATGCACCACCATGCCTGGCTCTGGTTAGTGTCTTCTTTCACTTCTCTCCACCAAGTACTTTTGCTAGTGAATTTTTTTTTTTGAAAAAACACAATTAAGAGGAGGTGTAGTAACTTCAGGGGGAATGCAGTGCTTGGATGATGACCTTGTAGGCACCTTGGAACCGGAATGGGAGCTATGTTTAGGCAGAAGAAGGGTCTGACTCCATCTGCTCTTAAGACAGCCCCGGCTCATTTTGAATGCATACGCAAAGGCTTTGGGACAGAGCCTCTGCTGAATGACCATTTCTCATCACCTTCTTCAGCACCTAGCATCTCCAACTCCCCTCTGCCACGCTGGCCACCAGCAAGTTGAGGTTGTACCTCATCTGTATGTCCTGTCTGTGACAACTCTGATGTTTAGCTTCCCTGAACTGAAAGAAGGAGGAGGGGGGAAAAAAGAAAGAAAAAAAAAAAAACCCCAACATCCCCCAACCCTTCTTCATTGAGAATTCATGCCAGCATTGAGCTGGCTTCCAGGTTCCTTCCCACGCGGTGCCTGCAGCTTCCAGCCTGGTATCTGCACAGCTCAAACTCTGCGTCCGCTTTGATAAGAGCCAGGGTGCCGTCAGCGCAGCCGCAGTTCTCTGGCTCCGATTTCCCCTTGTGGCTTCTGCATTCCTGTTGATAATTAAAGGAAGCTTTCTTGCCGTGCTGAAGGCTATATAAAATAAGTTAATAAGTAATGAAGCTGCTGGCGCGGAGCCAGAAACTTGCTTCTGCTGGTATTGCTCCCAGCCTGTGGTCCAGTTACGGAGGGGGAAGGAAGCTTGGCTCCCAGTCAGCCTTTTGAATTGGAGAGCTGAGAGCGACTCTGCATTCCACTGAAAAAATGTGAGATTCACAGAGAACACAGCGCAAGAGGGTTTCCAGGGCCGTGGCCTTGAATGAGGACAGCAGGTCTTCCTTCCTACCTTCCCACCTGAACTTCTCCATTTAATTCTCTGTCATCCTCATCACGGGACAGCTCACTCTGGTGTTATTAAGTTTAAATATTTCTCATAATTTTGTAATCTAGTCATATGTTGATGGATACCTAGGTTGGTTCCATAATTTGGCTATTATGAATTGTGCTGCTACTCAGCAATAAAGGAGAACTAAGATTGTGTCATTTGCAAGAAAATGGAAGGACCTGGAGAACATTATGTTAAGCAAGATGAGCTAGTCACCAAAAGTGAAGGGTCTTATGTTTTCTCTAGTATGCGCAAGCTAGGGAGTCATTGGGATACCAGAGAGACTCCAGATAATAGAGGAGAAACCTCAGTGGAGCCAGGGAGGTGGTCTAAGGGAAGTGGAGGGGGAAGAGTGAGGTCATTATAGAATCAGCACCATAGACTATGTGTACATATGTGAAAATCCCAATGTCAATCTCAGTACTCTGTATTGGGAAGGAGTGAGATGGGGGGGCCACCAAGTGCTGTGTGCATGTATGTCACTGTCAACATGATTTACATTATGATGTGAGACTATAATGCAACAATAAAAGCATATAAAAAGAAAAATGAAATAAATGCAGCTGTGGACTTGATCTCCGAGTTGTAGATACCCTCAAGCATTAATTTCTTCTTATCTGTTTCAATGCCATCCCTGGACACAATATTAAAGATTACTGTCTTGAAGAAGGGCTCTTTATTTTGAGTTTACTATGTGTTGGCTTATTGTATTAGTCAGGATTATCTAGAGGCAGAATTAATAGGAGAGTATCTATGTAGCTGTATAGATAGACAGATAGATAGATAGATAGATAGATAGATAGATAGATAGATAGATAAGAGATACAGATGAATATTATATAGCCAGCCCTCAGTATCTGTAGGGGATTGGTTCCAGGACTCTCCTCAGATCCCCCAATCCAGGGAGGTCCAAGTCCCTTATATAAAATGGTGCAGTATTTTCATATAAGCTACCCACTCCCTCTAGTATATTTTTATACTTTTATTGGTGCAATGTGATTATACATCATAAAGAGATTCAAAGTGATAAAACATAGGTGCACGCGTTGCTTGCTGTATTTTCCTCATGCACCCTCCCTCCCCTTCCTCCCTCTCCATACATGTTAATGAGATTGAGAGTGAAATCTTTCATGGACGTAACCTTATTTGAACTGTTCCCTTCCTCAATCCTTGTTTTTCCCCTCCCTGCCTCCCTCCCTCAGTCCCCTTTTACTGTTTTCTCTCCTCATTTGACGGACGTCCCTTTGGCTTCCTATTTCCTCCTGTATATTTAAAAACGCTTCTAGGTTACTTATACTACCTAATGCAATGTAGCTGATGTGTAAATAGTTTGTATATTGTATTGTTTGGGTAATAATGACAAGGAAAAAAGTTCTGTACATTTTCAGTACAAATACACAGGTTTCTTTTTTTCCTCAAATATTTAAAATATCCTTAAGGCAGAAAGACCTGGGGTTCTGATGTCCAAGGACAGGGGAAGAAGGGTGTTCCTGCTCCCAAAGAGAGGGCAAGTTCTCCGCTCTCTGCCTTTTGCTCCATCTGGTCCCTCAGGTAATTGGAAGGAGTCCATCCACACTGCGTGAGGGTGAATCTTTCTTACTTAGTGCACTCACTGAAATGCCAATTTCTTCTAGACACATCTTCACAGACATCCCCCAAACAATACTTTACCAGTCGTCTGGGTATCCCTTAAATCAGTCAAGTTGGCACCTGAAATTTACCATCATACTTATGCTCTCTTGGAATGGAGATGGGTCGTTTTTTCTCTTCCCTGAGGCCTTGCAAAAGCCCCCTGTCATGAAACTCAGACTCCATCACAACCAAGGAAATGTCCAGGGAAGGGTTTGGACCTCGAGGAGTACTTTGATTGCTCACAGGTGCTTCACCTGAATTCAGTGTACCACTGGCACAGAGGGAGAGAATAGTTGAGGCCAATACTCAGGTTATTTGGGTCAAAATAACAAAATCCCTATCCTCAGCTTCTTTGTCAGAGAAGAAAGTTGTGAATGTGCCAAGATGTCTGTTTCAATGAATGAGTTCAATCCATGCTGGAGACACATACCTGCTTTTATCAGCTGCCCACATTGTCCTCTGCTCTGCATAGAAAAGGCAGAAGAGTAGAAAGGGCTAGAAGGGTGGTTCTGGAGCACCCTGTAGCAGCACTTTAAAGTAGCCCTTCTGGGCCCTCACGGCCCCCAGATTCATGGCATGTACCTACAGCATCACCAAAATTACCTCTTTCACTCCTAACAGCTCCCCCTGACTCTGAAGTTCGTGCTGTAATTATCTATTGCCCATCCCTGGCTTTGGTCCTTCTCTCTAAGCTCCTGGTCTCATGCTCTTCTCTCCATCCATCTTGGTACTGACTTCACAGTTGCATTCCAAACCTCAGCAGTAGCTCCTTTTCCTTCCTGCACATCGATGGCTCATCTCACAAGTGCTTCACTGACCCAAAGTGATTCTTGGTTGACTTAGAATCCCTCGTTGGCATTCTACCCAAACTTGGCTCCTGACTCCCAGCTCCTCTGAAAGTCATGCACTATGAAACTTGACTGTAGGGCAACTGATGAAACAGTTATCACCACACATCTATTTGCTGATTCATCCTGAGATCCCAAAGATATAATTACCGTAACTATGATTGAAATGAATCAACCACACTCTAAGACCAAGGACGCCACAATGCAGAACCACAGGAGTGCTGTTCACAGAGAATGTAGTGTGTGGTGTCTTGGATGGAAGCTTTTTCCCTGTGGACCAACTCTCCTGTCCTCTCCAGTAGACAAGACTAGATTTTAGAAAAGACTGAAAACACTGGCATATTTAGGAATTTTAAAACCAGTCTATCCATAGTTAACTGGCTTATAGTCTTCTGTGTCTACACTCTAAGTATAGGTAAATAGCCATTTTTGAGCTGGTCATGCACAATATTATTAAAGCAGAGAGGGGATTATATGTGCCTACTTTACTTTCTTCCACATCACCCCAGCACATTTATTCATCTATGTCCCTAGTTTTTTCCATCATTCTTCTCAACCCTGAACATTCCCTACTAGTTGGGAGTCTTTGTTATATTTTGTATTAGTTAACCCCTTTCCGAACATAGAATGTATCCTGTACCCTCCCTTCCCCCACCTCTTTTTCCCTCAAACACACTTCTGGGAAGGTTTACATTAATGCATTTCTTTGCTGATGGGATGGGTAATAGCAAGTTTACATAGTGGTTATAGTTTCCCGTGTAACCCCTTGGATTCTTTCATTATTGAAAGGTTGAGTGAGATAACAGTTTCTTTTGTTATCATAAAGACCAAGGGTTGAGTTAAGCTATTAAGTCTATCCTTTCTGTATAGCTATATTGACCTGACTTTGGTAATTACTTTAGCTCCCTTTGTTTACTTACTGTTATCGTAAAAGGATAGGACTACATAGCTCCAGCTATATGACTGATCGATGAACATGTTAGATATGGTGTGTTAGTGTTTTTTGAGTGCCTATTATGTGCCAAGTTGTGTTAGAACTATAGTAGCAAACAGGAAAGACTGGATATGATATATCAAGAGAGGCAAATATTTCACAATTAGTTGCAAAATATTTCACTATAGCTCCTTTAAAGTGCCTTGGGAGAGAAGTATAGTAGTAGGCTGTGGGAGCTGATTGAAGAGGAACTGGCTGACCTTGAGAGTCACAGAAGACTTCTTTGAGTTGCAGTTGGGATTTGATCACAGATCAAGAAATAATTAGCCAAAAAGGCGAAGTGATCAAGGATTTGGGGAATAAAGATAAGCTAGCACTAAATGTCCCAGGTAGAGCCCAAGGCATGGAAAGATTCTGAGGCAGGAAGGAAAATGCCACATAGAAGGAGCTGAAGGAAGGCCGGAGCGAGAGGAGTATAGAGAGCTTAGAGGAATAAGATAGAGAGGTCAGTAGGGACCACACAGGCCTTCTAGATCCTGCAGAAGATACAGAAACAAGTCAGGCTCCCTAAGGAGGACTCAGTGATGCAGATTAAACAGGATGTGGTGGCACACCCCTGTAATTCCCAGTTACTTGGGAGGCTGAGACTAGAGGATTGCAAGTTCAAAGGCAGCCTCAGCAACTTAGTGAGACTCTCAGCAACCTATCAATACATCAATACCCTGTTTCAAAAACAAACAAAATAATAAAAATGCCTGGGGATATAGCTTGGAGATAGAATGCCCCTGGGCTCAATTCTTAGTAACACACACACACACACACACACACACACACACACACACACACACACAGCAGATTAGCATGCAGGAAGTTGATGGATGAGTACGCTAAGAATCAAGATCTATAGGAGAGTAATGGAAATAGGACCAGGCAAGTTAAAATATTATGCAGGCTCAAGAAATAGGTCAGTCCATCTTACAGGAAGCTAAAAAGGGCTCTCAAAGTTGTCTCAAGTTTAGGTAACAGGGCTGGACCTTTGTACTTCCTCAATGACAAATTGGCTGGTGGTCAAATGAGAATGGCCTTGGGAAAGGGTGATCTTGGTTGAGCCAGCTCTTCATCTGAATTCAGCAGAAAGCTTCCAGAGGCTATCTTCCCAGTGATGTTGGGGATGCAGACCTTGGACCTCAAGGGAGGATCTGATGTCAACTGGGGGCATGTAGCATGAACATTCTTTTAAGTCTGGTAAGAAACCAGTGAAAGGTTTTCAGCCTGTGAGTAATAGCCTATTTTTGTTTTAAAAAGATTATATTGGCTGTTGCATGGCAAATGGATTGGAAGTGTGGCAAGATTGGCTCCAGAGATAACAGGAAACTGTGGTATTAACTTGGGCAACAGAGCACAGTAGATTGGACAGGGCAGTTGCAGAAGAGATGAATTGTTATTTGAAAAACAATAGATCAGATGTGGGTAAGGGGACCTGAAAATAGCTTGGCTGGGGAGATTGGGTGATAGAGGGATTCACGTATAACCATGGAGTTATTGGCTTGCAGCTTTGGGTGGGTGGAGAGGCCATTTGCTGAACTATGTTATAGAGCAGGAGACTCGATCCTGAGTTCAATGTAGGTGGGCTGAATTTGATGTGCCTTTGAGACATTCAAACAGAAAAGCAATTATAATTCCAGAGTTTGGGAGAGCTGTCTGGACCATATATGTAAATTTAAGAACCATTGTGGTATTTGATAGCAAGATGGCCTAGAAGAGAGTGTGGAAAATCAAAAGAACCTAGCAAGGAGCACAGAGGAACTCCTACATTTCAAGATGAGTCACTAATCGAAACAGGGAACAACAACAGGGGAGGAAGTTTGGGTGAATGTCAAGCCATGGAAAACGAGAAGGGTGTCATCACGAAGAGTTTCCAATGCTTCTGTAGCAGGTGCGCTTGAGGCACTTTTTATATTGTAACACAATGCTGTAGCCTAAATGTATGGAAATGAGTGTAAAAATGTGTTGACGGTGTTCTTACATTTATTTTTAGGCAAGAACTACCTCATTTTAATTTTTCAATCTGTGATCATGCATCACGCCCTGGACTGAAGAACTTTACCCTGATGCCAAGAAAGAACTGTTCCTGGTATGTCAGAATGCTCAAAAGCATAACTGGTGAGGATGTACTGAGTGTCTCCTCTGCCCACACTCTGCTGAGCGCTGCTGGGCACGGGGCGTCCAAGGCAAGGTGCCAGCTCTCAGGAGGCTCGAAACCTGATTGATAGAGTAAGACCTGTGCCTTCTTTAGACCTGTCTTCATTCAAAACAAATAATGTTACTGGGCAACAAATGAGAGCAAAAAGTGCGGGCTTAGGGCATCGGGGAAGGATTAGGTAGAGACACTGAAGTCTGAGTTCGTGGCTTAGAAGGTTGGGTAGGGACTGACTGATAGGAAAGATGTGCTTCCCATGAAAGGCAGGAATCACAGGAAAGGGTAAAATCATGCATTTAGGAGGTTTTAATAACTGAGAAATGCACCGTGGCTGGTACCTGAATGCTGCTTGAAATCATTGCTGCATTTAAAGTTCTTAAAAAAATTTAATTTTATTTTCAGTCAACATAAACTGATTGTACATACTTATGGGGTTCAGTGTGCTACTTCAAGACATGTGTACAACACGTAATGATCAAATCAGGATCACTGGCATTTCCATAACCTCAAACATTTCTTATTTCTTTTTCTTTTTTGCAGTATTCAGGGGCGTTCTACTTCAAGCTATACCCCCAGCCCTATTTTTCATTCTTTATTTTGAAACCAGGTCTCACTAAGTTGCAGAGGGCCTCACTAGGTAGCCCAGGCTGGCTGCAAACCCAGATCCTCTGGTCTCAGTCTCCCAAAGGCTGGGGTCTTATTTCTTTGTGTTGGAAATCTTTAAAACATTCTCTCTTCTAGCTATTTTGAAATAAAAATTAATCATTGTTAATTCTAGAATTTATTCTTCCTAACTAACTGTATTTTTTAATCTCTTAACCAACCTCTTCCTATACCCTTCCCCTTTCTGACTTTAGTAACTACTATTCTACTCTCGACTTCTGTGAAACCCACTGGCTTAGCTTCCACACATGAGTGAGAGCACTCAGTGTTTGCCTTTCTGTGTCTGGCTTAAATATCCCGAATTCTTATACAGTTTGGGGACCTTTAAATATCTTGATATTCAGTTTTTAATATCTTTTGAGGTTCTGAAATTTTCTGATGAAATATTTTTTATTTGCTTTTCTTTTGAATTTTAATTGGTGTGTGCTTTGCTTTGTGGTTTTAAATCTCAGATGGGCTAACTTTGACAATCAAGCCCGGAGGAGGTTTCCTCTGAAATGCAATCCAGTTAACTCCCACATCGTACTTCATTCTTTTATCCCTACCCCACCCAAAGAGATCATAGCATGTGCTTTCACTAATGAATTATAGATAACAGGGTTAGTAATGGCTTAGAATTCAGATGAGTCATTCTTTGAAGCATGTACGACCTATGCTTATAGCCTTTCCATATTATTTAGGATTGATAGACTGCAAAAAAGGGAGTATATGACAGTGCAAATCCAGTGGTCCTTTGGTATTTATGGGAGGTTGGTTGCAGGACCCCACAGACACCCAAATCTATGTATGCTCAAATCTTGTATATAAAATGGTGTTATATTTGCATGTAACTTGTGTACCTTATCCGGTATACTTCGAATTTTCTCTAGATTATTTCTAATATAGTTGTTACTCTACTATTTAGGGAGTAATGACAAGGAAAAAAGCCGGAACAAATTCAATACAAACACCATTTTTTTTCAACTACTTTTGATTCATAGTTGCAGAATTTGAAGATATGGAAAACCTACTGTATGTGAGCATAGTAAACACACACAGCCCCATGGCCATATCTGTATGAGAGTTGAACTCATCCATTAACTGGCAGATTGCTGTCTGCTTCTTTTCTGAACATATGATCCTGAATATCATTTTTTTAGGGTCTGTGACCTTCCAACCTAATGGCCCCTATGGCTGTGACTGTCCCAAAGCTGAACAGCTCCAGAGGGCGCCATTGATGTCCTATCACGTGTCACACTCCGTACGTGTGCAGTGCACAGCCTCTGCCACACCTCATCTTTCTGCAAATGGCTTGGCAGGTAGAGGTGTTCCCTTGGCTGCTGCTATGGTAGAAATGTCCAAATTCTTTAAGAAGTTGGAAGGCTGTGTCCCCTTTTCTTCTAGAATGCAGCATTGCTGCTTAAAAGGCTGTTATATATCGACTCTGACTCCTGACTCTGTGTATGTGATCAATTTTAACTCTTTAAGTGGGTTAGGGTCTTCTCTTTGTCCCTGCTGCTGTAAAATCTTTACATCCTTAGTTCTCCTTTCCTGGCTGCTTTGTAATTTCAGGGGCAAATTTCTTGACATGGCACATGTCTACAAATGTTTTTATTTTAGTTTCTCATTTGGCAATTTGTCTGGATATAGAATTCTAGGGACACATTAATTTTTTCTCTCAGAAGTTTGAAAGATTGATTCATTGCCTCATAACTTCCCAAGCTGCTGTTAACAAGGACATTGTCATTCTGATTTCTATTCTTTAATGGGATTTGCATTTTCTCTTGGAAATTGTTTTGGTTCTTTTTTATCCTGGGGCTTCTAAAATTTTATAATGATATGACAAGTTATGAATCTTTTAAAAATATATATTTTTTATGTTGGATAATTGGTAGATTATTTCAATGTAGAAGCTCATGACTTATAGTTTGGGGAAAACTCTTATATTACTAATATATTAATTCTCATTCTGGGTATTAAATTCTTTGACTATTGAACATGCTAATCTAATTCTGCAAATGTCACAGCATTTTTTTTTTAGCTTCTGTTGTTTTAAATCTCTTTTGTCTATTTTACTCTTTAAAATATTCTATCTTCTCTTCCAGTTTCCTTATATGGAGTGTCTTATTGTGCTCTTTTATTTTTAGTTTCCAGGAATTTTTCTTTTTCTTGGAATGTTCTTTTTTAAAAAATAGTATCATGTTCCATTTCATGGATTAAATATTTTTTCTTATCTCTATGGAGGACATTAATGATAATTTTTTTCTTCTTGAATGGTCTATTTTTCATTTCAAATACTAACTCATTTTAATTGTATAAAATAATAGATTTCACTGTGATGTTTCCATGCACTGTGATGTTTCCATATCATGCTTTCACAGTATCCAACCACCGGGTGTGGTGGTACATACCTGTAATCCCAGTGTTGAGGAGGCTGAAACTGGAGGATCTCAGGTTTGAGGCCAGTCTCAGCAACTTATGAGGTCCTCAGAAACTTAGTAAGACCCTGTTTCAAAATAAAAATAAAATAGGGCTGGGGGTCTAGCCCAGAGGTAGAATGCCTTTGAGTTCAATCCCCGGTGCTTAAAAAAAAATCCTTTCTTCTCCATGGTAGGGGGAAAGGGAGAATGATATTTCTTTGTGTAGACATAAGCCTCTCTTTACCTTGTTCCTAACAGAGATTTAGGAGGCATCCCAAACCAGACTTCACTTTTAATTTCCCGTATTTTTCCTGTCCCGGTGGCACCTCCTCAGAGCCCAGGGTCCGAGCCCTCTCCAGACCCCCACGTCACAGCTGTCACAGTGAACCTGGCCAGAATCCAGCGTCCCTGCGAGTCTCTCCAGCATGTGTGCAGAGTCTGCCTCGAGGTGTGGACGTTTCTGGTGGCCCTCTTCAGGGTCACCAAAGGGGCATCTCACCAGGGTTCTGTTTGGAGTCCAGAGCAAACACACTCTGTGGTCTCTTGGCCGGGCCACACGCTGTGAGTTCACTCTGCCTGTGGTCTCCTGCAGACTCGGCCTGCCACCCTGGAGACCCAGTGGCCAGCTGGCCCCGACCTCGCTGCCCCAGCCCTGTCACCCACATCGCAAGGGACCCAGCCCTCCGTCTCTCATCTTCCCATTTCCTACCCACTCCAGGGCTTCGTCCTCCATCACTGCTGCCCCCTGCTCATTACATCCTCAGTAAGTATTTTTTAAAAAATCTTGTCATGTTATTGAATTCTAACATCTTTCCTTAACTTCACTTAAGTTGCTTCCATTTTTCAAGCTCATGAGCTCTATTTTTTTTTGCAATATTACATAATTCTTTTGTGAGTTCTTTTTTGGAATTTGGAGTTTTCTGGTTGTTTCTGCATGGTGTGTGATAAAGAAGCGCTTTCAGGCACAGTATCTTGTTTATGTCAGCGGACTAGTTAAGTTCATCTTACCAACTTCATTAAAATACGACTTTATACTTGATTCTTAAATTAAGAAGGGGACAAATTGAAATTTGTATACAAAATAAATGATATTCATGAATAGGAACACATATTTTAACATTAATACATATACATGTATATATTTCAATTTTTCCCACTTAAAGAATGAGACATGCTCTTTAATTTACAATAAATTAGTACATGAAAATAGGCAAAATTTGTTAACAAGCTAATAGAAAAATGGCAAATTAAAATACATGTATTTTAGAAATGAATTGGAATTTAATCCCACCCAAAAAGCCCCTGCGGGCTGATGTTGAGGATCCCTTCCCTTCCCATTTTAACTGAAACCCTGCTCTTCTCCTAAGAATGCCAGCTCCTTCCAGTCCTCTTGAGCAGAGAACACTATTTCTTTATCTTGTAGGGCATGGATACGCCATTGGCCAGCCCTCCCTTTCCTTCTGACAACCTGACCACTGTTACTGTCTGAACTTCAGGCATTCTCCTTCGCTATCAGGGACATGTCACCTGTATCACAGCCCATTGGCATCTTCAACAGGATCTGTGCTAGATGGAGGAGCTGTCCGGTGGAGGGGAGGGGGGCACCCCAGAGCTTGGACAATGCCCCTTGGACAAGCCCAGCCAAGTGTCACCTCTAAAGTCACGAACCCCAGCAACTCTTTGCCTTTGTCAATCCTCTGCCCTCACCAGCGGGGGCTTGGACCTCACTCTGATCTCTGAGTTTTCCCTGGTCCTCCCGCCTCCTTGTAGGTTGATTTCTCCCCCCATCTTGTCTCCATTGCCGTATCATCCCCATCACCTCAATATTCATTTAGTAATAACAAAAGATAATATGTCCTAAGAGCATTCTAGGTATTAGAGATATTACCAACTACTTCGCATGGGTGATCATACTGCGGTCTTTAAATACACCTCCGTGGTTTGATGCTACTATCATTTTCAGTTTACAGGTGGGGAAACTAGGAGCAAGAAGGGTTAGGTTTCTTGCCTCAAGGGGTGCCTCTGGAAAGGGCTGCACTGAGTCTCTGTCTAGTTCCAGAAGCTATGCTCAGTTAAATCATTGTGCAATACCTCCATATCTTCATCTCGCAATTTCCTCCTTAAATGATTGCAATTACCCTCTTAGATGATTGCAATTACCCCCTTAGATGGTTCTTGTCCTCCACTTTTCTAATCTTGTACCAGAGATTCTGAAAGCTGCTAGGGAAAAGTTGCCATCCCCCACCCCAGCTGGATGGCACCGCTGTGGAATCATCCTCTTCAGAACCACCTGGGCTGGTGTGCATGGGTCACGTCACAGAAACTTTTTCCCTTCCCACAGTGACTATTCAAAAGTTTCAGCACAATCCTCAGATTCTCTACTTCATCCTAATCATATTCAGTCCTAGCAAATGACTGATTCCTACCACACTAATTAAATCATGATTATTAGTGGTAACCTGCCTTTACTTTCCTGCCTACACACTGACAAATGGGCTTTTATCTGCAATCGCTTTAGTCGGCTTCCCTGCAGCCCAAGAAAATGATGTCTGTGTTCCAGATTAGTCGTTATGCCTGGTCTCTGTAAGCACTCTCTCCCATCTAAGACGAGAGAAGGATTATATCATGCATTTCTTGTTCCTTCTTCTGTACTTCATTTCTCCTTAACTCCGCTGGTTCCTTCCTCTCACCCTGGTCCATATTCCCCATTAGCAGACGAGTTATATACTAGCCATGGTCCTAGTAGGAAGCAGATGGTACATTTAAGATAGTTTGAAAAACAGTTTAATAAAGAGAGTTTTTACAGGGTGAGTGTTAGGCATCTAATTTTATTCTTCTACATATGGATATCCGGTTTTCCCCAGTACCATTTGTTAAAGAGGCTGCCTTTTCTTCAGTATATTTTTTTGGACTCTTTGTCAAAAATCAACTAGTTTTAAGTGTGTGGGTTTGTTTCTGTATCTTCTATTCTATTTCATTGATCTATGTGTCTGGTTTGGAGCCAATACTATGCTGTTTTTATTACTATAGCTCTATTGTATACTCTGAAATCAGGTACTATGCTACCTCTAGCATGCTTTTATTGCTCAGGATTGCATTGGCTAGTCTGGGTCTTTTGTTCTTCCATATTAATTTTAGGTCTGCTTTTTCTAGATCTTTGAGGACTGTCATTGGTATTTTGATAGTCAAATTATGGAATCAACTCAAGTGTCATCAACAGATAAATGAATAAAGAAAAAGTGGTATATGTATACAATAGAATTCTACACATCCGTAAAGAAGAACAAAATTACATCATTTGCAGGAAAATGGATGGAACTGGAGAATATTATGCTAAGTGAGAGATCAGCCAGCCTCAGAAAGTGAAGGGCTGTATGTTTTCTCTCATATGTGTAAGCTAGGGAGAAACGGGAAACATAAGGGACTTTATGTGGAGAGAGAAACCTGCAGGGTAGTGGACGGGGGGTGGGAAAGAGAATCAGGGAGGGGAAGAGGATGGCTTTCCTGGAAGTACAATGTGGAGGAGGGCGTGTTGGCTTCCTGGAGTTGATGAAAAAGTGAGCTGGCTTCTCAGAAGGGAAGACTGGAGAAGGAAACAGTTCAAATAATGCAATGGCGATTTGTGACGGCATCAATACCAATTCTTCTAACATGTGTGGAAAGGTAGGAGGGGAGAATGGAGTAGGATGTGGAAGAAAATGTACCAAGAGCCTGGTATGCAGGTTTTCTCCATGTTGATCCTCATGATGATGCAAAATTGTAATGCATTAGTACAATAATAAAAAAAGAGGTTTTGCAAAGGTCTGAGTAGGCTGTAGGGAAACCAAAAGCATAGTCGACTCTCAGAGCTGAGGGGTAAGGAACTGAGGGGAGTGGTTACTGGAACTCAGAGAAAGAGGTAGGCAGATAAGATCAACTTGAGAGGGTTGTTAAGGAGCAGAGCTGGTCTAAGTTGACCCTGCAGGAAGGTTGTTGAGAAATAAATTCTCTAACCCCACTCTTCTCCCTCCCATTTCCTGCCAGAGCTTCCTTATTGACCAAATACCACCTAGAAGCCAGGAAAGGTTCTTGATATGATGGTAGCCCATGGAGATCAGCCTCCTAAGATGCAGAGAAGAGCAGAGAAGGACCAAAAGTGAATAGATCCACAGGGACAAACAGAAGATTCGAATATTGTTAAAGTACTTTTTTTTATCCTGGATGTTTTCAGTCTAATTTGCATTGAAACATGAATTTTTAACAGACATCCTTTTGAAATTCTTTTCTGTCACCACTTTGTATCTAGATGGTGGAATAAATTTTACACAAAGCACATCATTGAGAAAAGGCCCGATTTCTACAATTCTTTGTTCTATCATCATAAATTGCCATTCACTGTATGTCTTGAATACAGTAGGTGACAAATAAGTGATCCGTTAATTTTATTTTTTTAGCTTCACTACATGCCATTCTCTGTTTGCTTCTATTGTGGTTGCCTAGTAACTTTCAAAGGCTTCATTCCGTACAAAACAAAGGAGAGGAAGAGAAAACAAACCCACAAATGCTCAGAATTGTCCCCCACATCCCTATTATCACAAAGTAAAAAAGAAAACTAAGCAAGGGATGGTGTTATACATTGTGGAGAAAACTTCAACTTCATTTGAATATCAAGGTTTTCTCTGCCATGCTTGGCATTGTCTAAGCCATGGTCCAACAGGACCTGATGGTTTATGGCCAGGGCAGACCCAGAGGAAGCTTCACTTTCTGAGTTGGTTGGCTTCACACCTGCACAATCACCCTATAAGAAAGAGCAGCGTGTAGTTGTGTGACAGCAGCCAGCTTCATTGCTCTTTTGTCAAAGATTTCTCTTGCTCTTCTCCAGCAACTATCTTGGCTAGACTATTCCCTAAATAAAGATCTGTGACTTTCCTGGAAGTACAGTGTGGGGGAGGTGGGTGTTGCTTCCTGGAATTGATGAAAAAGTGTCCCAGTTTCTCAGAAGTCCTGAAATCTGTTGTCCCTCTTGGGTCTGTCCAGAGGGCTACACAACTGTCTTGTGTTCAGGAAGGGTACATCAGCATCAATTCTTTTACCATTATCATGTCTTGAAATGGTGAGATTTTGCCACATGGGCATAAAAATCAACTATTGGTTACACTGATGGTTGGCCTAGGGAGAGGGTGACAGGCATATCTTTGGTTTATCTTGGGGTCAGACAGATTCTTCAGAAAACGCCACTGTCTTCAAGAAAACTTGAATCATTATACTTAATTTTCGGCCTCTATCCCTTTCAGTTTTCTATTTCCTTTATAATTCCACTTGAAAATGTCTCCTTTCATCAGGCATGAAATAGGACAGAGACAGGTCTGATCACTGTCCTTTGATGCTTGGACATCTGTCCTGGTCTATAGGCCAGGTGGGTTGGCAAAGATTCCATAGCTAAGTGGGCTTCAAACAGCAAAGCAACTCCTACCGAAGTTTCATTAACTGTAAGAAATTATACCTACTCATTCCGTATGCCACTAGATGATCAATGGAGCTGGAACCAGATTAAATGGGCACTGATTAGGAAATTCAAAAAGGCAAGAGCATATTTCTCAATAGGCCACTCATCATATAATTAAAAATTTGATATTACATACGAATTTCAATTTTTAAAAGACTGATTTCAAATGAGGCTGTTACTTCATCTCATTACTTTGTAATCATCTTCCCTGTATTTGATCTCTCCAGAAATATTTACTAAGGGCCTTTTAAGTGTGGGGTTTTATTTTTGAGATTAGAACAGGAAACCACAGGCAAAGTAGCAGAATTCACAGGTCTTACATTTGAACAGGGCAGAAGTACATGCAACAGAGAACCTGGGAAAGGTGAGGTCCATGAAAATCAATCACAGGGATGCATTACGGAGGGAAGCAGGTGGCATTTTATCCAGGGTCATCAGGGAAGGCCTCTCCGAGGAAGAATCTTCCAGTGGAGATCCGTGTGCTGTGAAGAAGTGAGCCAAGAAACTACCCAAGGAGAGAATGTCGCACAAGTTCAGCTGTACAATCTATGTGTCCATGCATGTAGAGTTATAGTACATGACACACATGCACGTAGCTGAATTATAGACTTGCTTCTCTTTTTCAAAAATACATCGCTATACTTTGCTGAATTTATGCCTGTTTGAATGAATATCTGATGACCATTCAGCCCAGATGATGGCCAGTGTATTCACAGGATCCACTGAGTCACATTTCAGAAGGTTGGACATGATGAGAAGCAGGAACCAGAGGCTGAGCAGCTTCAGCCTTTGGGAAGGAGGAGATCATCATTCACTGGGTCTGAATGGCTACCATGGCCAAGTTTGAATGGCTACTCTGCTTGAGTTCCACGAGGTACATGGGGGTACTTATGCTCCTGGCTTTCTTAGAAGCAGAAAGTGCACTGGGCCTGCTACTCAGGCCTGTGAGCTCTTGAACGAGCTCTACCTGTGCATTTTTGGCACTTTGTGAGATGCACTCAGTGCTAGAGGTGGGAAGGTGCAATCATATCTGGAGGCATCAGTATAGACCAGTTTGACCGGAACGAAGGCTTTGAAGAGAAGAAGAATGAGAGAAAGTACCGGGAATGCAGGTTAAATGGTGGAGGCTCTTAAACACAGTGCTTGGAGCAAGTCTTTACAGATGAGTAAGCATGAGTTACCTCATCTCTAAAATGGGGATAATAATACACATCTCATCGGGTGAGAATGGGATGACATTATACGTATAAAATGTTTAGCATTGCTTGGACACATATTAAGTGCTTAATGGGAATAACGGCTCCCAGGAAAATGAAAGTGGTATTTAAGTCTGACTCATGTTGCAACCGCAGTATTAGGGTGAGCTGGAGGAAATAGTGGGCCAGAGAGCCCGGTTATAAGGTCGTTTAAACAGTCCAGGAATACAGACAGCAGTAATAAGGCTGGGTAAGAAGGGACTCATGAGAAATCATGGGGAGGGAGAACTCACAGGACTGGAAGATGAGCTGGCAAGATGCTCTAAAGAAGATGGTTATTTGCAGATTGCTGGGATTTGAGCCTGCAAGATGGGGAGCCCCATGGGCAGTTTGAAACACAGAACTCTTGCTCTTCCATGTTGACAAGGATTGGTAAATGACATTCTGCTGGGGCGTGGGGTGGACCTGGTTGTGAGAGACCCATGTCTAGAACAGGAGTTACATGGGAGGAAAGAGGAGGGAAGATGGCCAAGTAAAAACTGAAAAATGGTGACAGACCAGTCCAGGAGAGAGCTGGCCAGTAGCAAGGCGTGATCATCAGAAGGGGAACAGTCCACAGGAGGAGCTGCCTCCTTAGCTGTGTGAATGAGAGACTAGGAATTCAGCCACCTCCCTTCCTGCCTGCCTCCCTTCTTGCTTTCAGGAGTGGACCAGGTCCTGTGGCTGGAACCAGATGTATACAATTAAATAAATGGGACCTGTGTTCCCAAGCTGTTCGCTCATGAGAGTAAGTCAGGAAAGAGGTCAGGTGCAGATGTAAGGAGCGGGTCCAACGATTGTGGTTTGGTTATTTTTAGATCGGGAGAGAAATAATTAGTAATTTTTTTTCCTTCCTGAAGATCCATGAAATCTTAGATCAGGAGATCTAGGTGCATTTAAAAATTTTTGGTTCTATAGATTACATAAGTGTATTTTACCCTACTGAAAGTAAGAAGTATGAGGTCTCAGATTGATTTTGATTTCAAGAATGTTGAGTTGACTAAGCTTGAAACCATCCACCTCATAATCAGGATATATATATATATATATTTGTTGTCGATACTAGAGATTCTACCCATTGACTTTTTACCTTTGAGAGACGCCCGTAGCCCTATTTTACTTTGAAACAGGTCTTGCTATGTTGCTGAGGGCTTCACTTAGTTGTTGGGGCTGGCCTCAAACCAGCAATCCTCGTGCCTCAGCCTCCCAAGTACTGGCACCTGGCTTTGTAGTCTATTTTTCTTTTTGAAGTAACTGGCCCCAACTCATTTATTATTCTCTACTCATGACCCATTTGGCCCTTTGGTCTCAGAGTAGGGTCTCTAGATCTGCACAGGTGCCTCTTGGCAATTGTGAGGAAGCTAAGGCTTGGGTCCCATCCCTGACCTACTGAGTGATATCTCTGGGGGGAGGGCCCAGCAATTTGTGTTCAAACATCTGTGGAGTCGAATTAGTACTACCCAAGGCCTACTACCCCAAGAGGTGGGGACAGACTGGCAGGGGAAGTACAGCATTAGGTTCCCTTGGAAAGCCAAGGAAGTACGCATTTCTTACCCTTTTCTCACCCAGGCTGACTTTCCTTTTTAACTTTGCCAGTCAGAGTTTGGGGATGGCTGCAGCCCATGATGCGGGGAATAGTCACAGTGAAAACAATCATGGAAGGTCATGTTTAGTGATGTCTTCAGCTGATGGGTTTTACATGGAATGTGAGAAATAGCACCCTTTGTAATGTATTCTCCTCTCCTGCCTGGCCACATGACAGTGTTGAGTCTCGCTCATGAATGCCGCCTTCTTGGGGCCGCCTCTCGTCCTCTGCCATCCGTCCTCTGCAAGCTCCTTTTCCTGTCCCCAAACCCTTGACTCAAGTCTCTCTGTCCTCTTTGCCTTGGTGATTTCAACCACTTCCATGGGTCCAACAAGTCTTTCTGAGGGGATTTCTCCAGAACAACCCGCCAAGCACCCCATCCCTCACCAACGCACACCCCGCTGGCACCTTAAACTTCACCTGCCCAAACCAAACTCTTCCATTTCTTCCCATCATCCTCTTTCTCCTACCTCCCCCATTTCTGCTGGGGTGTCACTATCTTCCTAGGCACACATGAAATGCTGGAAATCATTGCTAATAAGCAGGGTCAAGGTGAGGAGAGGGTTGAAGGAGTATAAAGCACTGAGGATTAACTAGGTGTGGTGGTGCACACCTGTAATCAGTATTTGGGAGGCAGAGACAGAAGGATCACAGGGTCGAGGACAGAGGACAGCCTTAACAACGTAGTGAGACTTTCAGCAACCTCGCAAGACCCTGTTTCGAAACAAAAAATAAAAAGGGTTGGGGGTAAAGCTCAGAGGTAAATGCCCCTGGGTCCAATCCCCAGTAACACACACACACACACACACACACACACACACACACACACACACACACACACACGGTGCTGCTAAGGATGCTCCATCTCCACCATGTCCTGGTGTTTCTTCCCCCTCCCTTGGAGCTTATCCCTGTACCACTTTTCACGTAGCCTTTTGAAAAAGCCTCCTCAACTGTTTTTCTCTCTGCATGAGAGACAGGAGACTGGAGAGATTGCCCTTAGCTTTTCCTCTCTCATTTAAAAAAAAAATCCCCAAATCATTATTAAATACGTGGGGGAAAATCATCTTTCTCTGCGGTTGTATAATGAAGCGCTTTGTGGCAGCTTGCTCGGCGTGGGTTGGAGAGCATAAACAAATGGAGGTCATTTTGCCTTCTGGGGGGTTATTTTTAATATCCAAGATTTTTCAATGCCTGCTCATCCCTCTCCCCCACCCCCAACTTCTTGTTTCAGAAGCTCCTCACAGCTAAATCCATGGATGGCTTCCACAAAACACAAATCTTGCAAAAGAAGGCATAATTTGTGCATAGGAGAGACCCTCAGCTCAATCCCAGCACCTGGACCAGTGTTCCATCCAGGTGTGTTAAGGCACGTTCTAGGTGTGTCGTCACCTGGCTTTGCAAAAACATCAGAAAACAGCGCCTTTGATTTCTGCAAGGAGAGAGGAGTGCCGATAATGCCAGGACTGGCTGGCATTAAACAGTGACCTTTGCAGAGGAGCGAAGGGAACAAATTAATATTCTTTGGAGTTTGCTTTTTTTTTTCTTCTTTTTAATACTCATTGTTCAGTAAATCCTGACCACAACTCTTATGTAACAGACGAGGAAACTGGGACTTAGAGACGCTGATTTCTGCAAAAACCCGTGATTCTACCTGGAGTCTTTTCCACCCCCAAGTCAATTTTCTTTTTAGGGCACCCACACCTCCCCAAATGGCTGTGAGCAGTCAATGGAGTTACACCCCAGTTCTAATGCTGCGCTTTCCTAGTCAACTCTGCTCCCTCCTTTCCACCCTGGCAACCATTGACCTCCTCTCTGCTCCTGCTGCGTTTGCCTTTTCCAGATAGCATACAAATGGAATCATTGGAATCATGCCATTTGTAGCCTTTTGGTGTAGCCTCCCTTCTTTTTTCCTTTTTTTTTTTTTTTTCAGAACTGGGGACTAAACCCAGGGGCATTCTACCTCTGAGCTACACCCTCAGCCCTAGTTTTTATTCTTTATTTTGAAACAGGGTCTCACTAAGTTGCACAAGGCCTCACTACGTAGCTGAGGCTGGCCGCGAACCTGTGATCCTCCTGTCTCAGCCTCCCAAGTACTAGGATTGCGAGTGTGCACCACCACGCCCGGCTTAGCCTCCCTTCCTTCACTGAGCAAACACATCTGCGAGCCATCGTGGTGGGCACATCGATATACGTTTCCTTTCATTGCTGAAGTGTTCCGTGGCATGAGTGTAGTATAATCTGTTCATCCCCTTGCTGGCAGAAGGAACATCTAGGTTCTCTCTAGGTTTTGGCCACCATAAATAAAACTGCTATAAATAATCACATATAGGTGTTAGGGGCAAATGTGTATTTTCATTTCCTTTGAGTAGAATGGCTAGAAGAGATTGGAAGCAGACACAAGTTCCCTTACTTATTCCCCCTCAGGCATTTTATGTTCTTTTGCCTTAGCATTGACAACCTCAGCTGAATTCTTCTTCAAAAAACTTGGTTGTATTGTGTGGGGGTGGGGTGGGGGGAGGACTAGGGTTCTATTAACTTATGCAGGCAACTGTCTTCTTAGTTTGCTAGTTAGTTACCCTGAAGCCTTTGCTCTCTAGTAGGTTCATGGAAAATTATGAATTTCCACTTTGTTTGACTCTTGTTGTTGTTATGAGGGTGAATGCTTTTTGAAGTTTTCATATCCCAAGGTGAAACTACACCAAGCCATAATGCTGTTTGTATTAGAGCAAAACAGAAGAAAGCAAAATCAACACACATACACAATATATACATAAATATAAGCAGTGATTTTGAATAAATCCAAATTATTCCAAATATTAGTGCAATTTACTTGTATGTGTGTGTGTAATGGGGTACTGGGGATTGAACCCAGAAGCATTCTACCTCCTAGCTACATCCCTAGCTCTATTTTATTTTTTGTTTGGAAACAGTCTCACTAAATTGCTAAGGGCAAATCTATGATCCTTCTGTCTCAGCCTCCCAAGTACTAGAATTACAGGAATGCATCATCATACCCAGCTTAGTTTACACTCAATGTTAATGACAGACGGGTTTATCCACAGGTGAGGAATTTCTTTGAATGTAACTTTCTCATCTGTAAACATTAAGGGTTCATCTCCTTGGACACCAAATTCTCATTTATTTCTAAAATTGTCTGCATGCATGTCCTTCAAAAAGAAACATCACATTTTCCAGGTATAGGATTCTCTGGCTGTTTTCATCCCAAAGTAAGGTTCCTGGGATCTAACTAATTGTAGTCACACATTAGCTAACCTTTATTTCATATATGCCTAGTGTGTGTGTGTGTGTGTGTGTGTGAAAGAGAGAGAGAGAGAGAGAGAGAGAGAGAGAGAGAGAGAGAGAGAGAGAGAGAGAGAGAGAGATCTATATATAGGAGCTAGCACTTTCCTGTCTACTCTAAACTCATGAGAAGAATATATTTTGGGACACTCTCTCACTCAGCTGCACCCTCTTCACTCCCTGCTGTCATTTACCGGCTTCCCCACCACCTTACCTCCTTAGCCCATCTGAGGAGGCCCCGAGTACACGGTCCTGCTGCAAACCACACACCTGCCACCCCGAGACCACGCTGAGCCCTCGCCTCTCAGAGTTGCTGGAGGTCAGTCACCACAGGGGCGCCTCCATAAATACACACTTTCAAGACTGACTTCGACTCTCAGCCCTCCCTTCAAAATTCTCTTAGGTACCCCTCACCTCCCACTAAAACTCAGAGATTATCCCCAATAGTAGTCCTTTAGGATTTTCAAATTGCTGGCCAACTACTCAGTCAGCCGATGACCTTGCTTCTCACTGAGCAGAAAGTTATGGCACCAGGTGGGATTCCTGTCAATTTTTCTCCATCGCCCTCAGTGTTGAGTTTCTGCATCTGTGTTAAAATCCTCTTTATGCTTGAAGGTCGCCTTTCTCTCACTATCTCAAATTAACTCTTCCCTCCAAACCAAGCAATTTCGACATTAAGTGTAGAATCTGCTGTTGATTTTGACAAAGAAAGCCTGTTGAGTTTTTTTTTTTTTGTAGTACTGGGGATTGAACTCAGGGGCATTCTACCTCTGAGCTAGACCCTCAGCCCTATTTTTTATCCTTTATTTTGAAACCGAGTCTCACTAAGTTGCGGAATGCCTCACTAGGTAGCTGAGACTGGCCGAGAACCCAGATCCTCCGGTTTCAGCCTCCCAAATGCTGGGATTACAAGCGTGTGCCACCACGCCCGGCCCACCTGTTGAGATTTTGATTGGAAATTGTTGTCAATAGAATTATTAAATTAAATATTATTGGCATCACTTTTCTTGTTTGAAGGTTAATTTTTCTGATATTAATATAGAGCCTCTAGCTTTTTATTAGTATTTACATACTTTTCTCTCTGTTTTCTTAAAATCTATTTTTATATTTAAATTGAGTGTTTATAGACAATAGTTGGGCCTTGCTTTTTAAAAACTGAAATTTTAATTAGATATTTTAATACATACACTATCTACTATATGCTGAATATTTAAATTAGAGTGCTTAGAATACTTACAGCAAAAAAATAGATCATGGATAAGGTTTGGTTTATATTTATCATCTTCCTACTGGTTTTCTATTTCTTTCTCTGTTTTCTCTCTTTCTTTTGGATTAATTAAGTACTATAGATTATTTCATTTTACCTTCACTATTGGATTTTTAGTGACATGTCTTGCTTTATTTTTGAATACTTCCAGGGTTACAATATGAGCTGTTAACTAATCACAATTCAATTTAAGACCTTACAACATATATTTCCATTTCTTTCATTGTGTCCTTTGACTTGGACAAAGTTGACTTTTTTTCTACGTGGTTCATAGTCATTTCCACAGTATGTTTGGAAAGGCACATGCTGTGGATTCCAGGGATCTTAAAAGATAGGCCCAGTCCCAAAGTGCTTACTTGAGAACATCTTTAAATGAGACATAATTATATGGCAAGAAAATATATGCTGCAAAAAGCCCTACAACCAGAATAGATATTAAGTACAAAATGAACTGAGGGGAGATCAGTATTGCTGGAGGTGGTTAGAAAAAGCTTCATCAAAGGGTCAACCTCAAGAGATGGTTTACCAAAAGAAGGATTTTATTAACTGCACAGGCTTGAACAAGGCAATGACACTAGAATGTGGGAGAATTCATCTGCTGAAAAGGAGTTCGACTGCAATGAGAGGTTCAAGCTGCACACAGTAGAATATAAATTTGGAGAGTTTGGAAAAATAGTTTTGTAAAATTAAGCACAATATTTCTTGCGGGACATTATCATTATTTTGCAAATTTTACTTTTTATAGCTTTGTCCCTTGGCAGGGTAACGCTGTTCCATCTCACTCTTTTAGATAATGGTGATTTGTTATCCAGCTTCCCCAAAGCAGTGCTATTTTCATAAGCCTTGTCTCTAATAACTGTGTTTGCTAATGAATTACTGAAGTGGGGAAGGCAGAGCTGGGAGGCAGAAAATTTAATAAGAGATGGGGAAAGTGATAATGAATCTTGTAGCAAGTATCACTTTCAGTCTTGAGAAAACTTTGCTTGCAAAGGGAGAACAAGTTATTTCTTAGTTGCATTCTGCCTCTCCTCACCCTCCTCTCCATACCTCTCCTCCGTGACATATGAGGTAGACTTACCTCCCTTTTAAATACATCTCTAATTTACTTCTCATGTCACAACGTGTGCTGCTTCTGAAACCTTAATTAGTGACCCACTCAGTGAGCTCATTCCAAAGCTGTTGTGGGCAGCTGGATGTGGGGGTGGTCTCTGTCCTCTTTGACGGGACCATCTGAGTGGCCAGGAAGGAATCTCATGTCTCCTCTATTTCCTGGTCTTTATCAAGGGGACCGTGTAGCCAAAGGATAATACTCGCTGATATTTGGAGATAATTCTTCAGTCAATAGTTTATGGTCTCTAGGTAGTCAACAGTATGCAAGCAAACTTTCTGATGATTGCTGACATGGCACTGTGACTCCCCGGGTCCTCCACCTCCACCCCAGCAGTACTTAGCCACTTCCATTAACAACAGTGCTGCCAGGTCCTTCATGATGATTTCTATGGGCCGTTAAGCTCAGTGTTGGGTAGGACTTGTCTCTACAGAGTCCTGCATTATTGATCCCATTTTACATGAGTATGTTGACTGTCACATAGACTATGATTAGTGATCAGTGAAACCCGAGTTCTGCTTAACTCCAAAGCTAACGCTCTTAACTACAGGTCACCAAGCACCCTGTGCTTAAAAGCTCACTTTCCAAAGCTTACCTTGGATACTTGCTATGCCTGTGTCCGTAAACCTGTTGTCAATAGGTTCACACGCATCTTTCTGTCTCAATGTTTTTATTTTATTTTTTGATCTTTTTCTTTCTTTCTTTTTTATTCCCAGTTAAATTTTCCATCTGTGGTCTGGAGCACCTATGGTATTTGATGACCACTCCAATGGGCATTGGTTTTATAAAACAAATATTTTGTTTCCTTTTAAGTGCTACTGAACACCATTTTCAAAGTGAGGTCATTGCATCATGATGAAAATTTGACAATTCAGTAGCTTCATGTTCTTAGAAGTAATGCCATCTGGTAGCTCTAGTTGGAGCCTCTTCTTAAGGGAACTGGGGAGGGGGTAGGAGATGTGATGGTGCCGATGGCACAGGTGCTGACTTAAACATAGTCGCACTGAAACATTCCCACACCCCCAAATTGGCAATGGTATCTAGCTTATGCCATATTTGTGTTAAGAAGCATAAAAAAAAAAAACAAAAAAAAACTGTTGCAACTGCTAGCTTTGCCACTCTAGTTTCTATTCCATATTTTCAATCAGATTCCTTTTCTGGGTTTCCAAATCTCTTGGACTTCTGTCTTGTCTTGCTACGTTTGGAATTTTTATGCTGCTTCTATCAAACAGTGTGGGTCGTTCTTATTCTTTGAGGCAGGGTTGCAAGCTGCCCTTGGTTCCAGCTATGAGGGGATGGATCTTGACTAGCTGCAGCCCATCATAGGAAATTTCATTGCCCTTCACAAGGCATGGTATAAGCACTGGCATTTAATACAATAGCAGCTAATGAGACACGAAGGGAGGTCTGTTGAAGGATTCTTGGAAAGCTTTCCCTCACTGTTAAATATTCATGCTGGAGGAACTGTTTCTCTTTTCTTCTACCTCTCAGTACTTTTGTGGCTTCTGTGATATATGGAACTGCAGAAGTCATCTCGCAATGGGGAGAAACAAGCCTTTGGATGAAAGAAGACGGATCGAGGATGCAATTATGTGAGGTGGGAAAAAACTCCGTATCCTTTAGAATGTTTTTAAGCCACTAAGTTAATAAATTCCAAAGCTCAACTGTAATACTCATGTGAAATAATAATAATAATAATAATAATAATAATAATAATAATAATACCAGGTATGCAATTAGTTAGTGTTTATGAGCTACCAAACTTTGAGAGTGGTCAGTTTGTCTTCTTTTTTTTTCTTTCTTTTTCTCCCCCTGCCCTTTTTATTTTCACAGCAGGATTTGTCAGATATTGAAAAAAAAAAAAAAGATACAAGAGGAAAAGGCTCATCAAGCTGGAGGAGGTGGGAAAGCATTTTATAATTGTCTGGATGTGAATATCAACAACCATTTTTTTTGTTCTCACTGTGCTGAGTTTTCAATCCATGCATGACTATTAAAAGTGATCTAATTATTCTGGCCTTTATTATTCTCATGAGTACAGAAATTTCTAGTAGAGAAATGTGGTGATAAAGTTTTCTGCTGACCTCAAAATCTTCCACAAAGTGCATTAGACTTTCTACATCAACTCAGCCCTGCCTGCCTGATTCCTCAGAGAAGGTTCTTGCAAGAGGCACAGTTGAAGAGTTGGTTGGTAAAAACCTTTGTAACAGAATCTCACATCAGATATGATTTTTTTTTGATAGGATAAATAAGAATGACATTATGTCAGGCTCACTCACACACAGAAATTAATAAATTGACTGCAATCATGTCATTTGACAAAAGTGAGATAAATAACAGTAGATAAATAAGTAATTAATGCAGATATACTTTATCCTTCTGCATGGACCATTTTAGCCCTTCTTCTTGTTCTCCTCTAGTCTCGTCTTCAGGACCTAATTCCTCCTGAGAAAATTTAGAGAAGAAACTCTATGTTTGTACCTTCCTCTCCTTTCAAAACCATATTTATTTTGTTTCTCATTCTGTCCAAGGTTGGAATTTGCTGACAAATTAGAAAATAATCTGAAAAAATGCAAGAACACTTGAAGACCTGGGTTCCAGGCTCAGGTCCATCATTGATTGGCTATGTAACCATAGTTACATTAGGTAAATTTGTTTTATCGTTTTCTGGATGATTTAATCAAAGCCAAATCAAACTGATTTTTGCATCAGAGCATCTCTGTTTCCTGGTAGGAATCAACTTATGAGATTTGACTACAAACTCAAACTGGGCTTACCTGTCACATTCTACAAACCTGATACTGTTTTTCGCTTACCATAGATTGTGAAGGCCCTTGCCTTCAACTAATACTACACAGGCATAGCTTGTCAAATGGGGTCTGGATCCCTGGGGCCACATAAACCTCTTTGCTCCACATGGACATATGGCATTGTATTTGTCATGCCTAAAACTTTCACCAGCTGTGTTTATTGGCCTTGTCACCTATCAACTTGTGATGGATACCCATGCTAAAAACCGTTGAGATGAGTGCAAGATAAATATTGAACAAATGCACACAGGCCATTATGGATCTGCTTATGTTGGAGAACCATAGAGAACCACAGACCTACTACCGCTCATTTCTAGGCTCACTGCTAGCTTGGAAGATGGCACCAGACCCAAGCTCCCTTCCTGCTTCCCCACAGTTGAGTGATAACCTGTTGTCAAGTGATAATTTGATGAGATTCAGTTATGCTTTCTAGAGAAATAAGTCTGCATTGCCAAACTTGAGAAATTTTATGTCACCCCTGTATTCTGGATATTTTATATAAAAATCAAACCTGAATGCGTGCAGGGTTTTTATGATTTATTGCCAAAGATTCCACTGTTCCAACTCATATACACGGGTTTTCGTGGCAAGGTCATCTCAGTGCACTAGGATTTGTGCTTTGAAAAATTGTACTAACATGCTTAGCTACCAGAAAAGGAGAGACTTAGAAAACCAAGGAGAGAGCAGGAGGAAGGGTGGGGGAAGGTCAGAGAAAATAAGAAACTACCAGGAAAATGTGTCCTGTAAAAAACTGAAAGAATATGTCCTGTAAAAAGTGATAGTGAGGAATTTTCTTTTTAAGTGTTAGCAGATAATTATGTCCTACATTAAAAAAAATTATTATGGTCCTGCTGTTAGGTTTGTGAGACCAGATAAGTTCATGGGGCTGAATTCAAGTATCTAAAGGTCAAGGATGCACTAAAACATTCAAGTTTTTTTTTTTTTTTTTTTTTAAGAGAGAGAATGCAGGCAGGCGTGGTGGTGCACGCTTGTAATTCCTACTTTTGGGAGGCTGAGACCAGGGGATCCGGGTTTGTGGCCAGTCTCAGCTACCTAGTGAGGCACTCCACAACTTAGTGAGACCCTGTTTTAAAATAAAGAATAAAAAATAGAGCTGGGGGTGTAGCTCAAAGGTAGAATGCCCCTGAGTTCAATCCCCAGTACAGAAAAAAAAAGAGTGAAAATGCAGGGTTCTTTTTCTTTCTTCGTTGTTGTTTTGCAGCTATTTCTAAAGCTCTATTCCCAATGGTCAGCAACACCAAGAAATGCTGTAAAGATGAATTGAGGTGAGGGACATAGAGGAAAGAGGTAGTTTTAATTTTTATTATTCAAACTGAATGGGGGGGGCAGTGACAGTTTGCATGGACAGAGCTTCATATAGAGACCATGTTATCAGAGATGTCTTCCTTGAATTACAGAATGACAGAGCAGGAATGTGGGCCCTGGTGATCTTGGCCTATTCCCTCCTTTTGTTGTCAGGAAAATTGAGGATTTCAAAGATGAGATAACTCATTTAGGACCACATGAAAAATGATTGTCAGAGTCACCAGGATACAAGGGGGATAACATACCCGAGGGTGCAGACATGGAGCTGAACAGGGCTAAAATGTGATTCTGCAACCTACTGGCTCTGTGCTCTAGCATCAGCTGCCTAATCTCCCTGGGGCTGGTCTTTCTTGTACATAAAATGGATATATTACCTACCCTATAATTTGCTTTACCTACACCCTAAGGTCATCATGTATAATAATTTATGTAGAGTATAAATATATATGAAGTAAATCAATGTATGCTTAGACAACACTTAGTAGTGCTCAATAAATGTTAGCTCCTAATAGTGACTAGCACTTCATATTTACTCAAACGTGATTGAGAGTAAAGATGATGCAAAGTTCTAAAAAGTACGCGATATCATTTCTGACTGTGAGAAGATTGCACACTGAAGACCCAAGAGCCAAGGACCAATGCCTGAATAGATAAATAGCAATGAAAGGCAGCAGCAGAGGTTGGTTTCTTGTGATCCTCAGTCTTCCAGGCTATGCAAACAGGGAAATTTGGAATAGTTCTACTACATGCAAGTGGCTTCTCAGGAGATTTTTCTTCAAGGCTGAGGTCTTTAGCAAAAGCTCTGGGAGGAGGAGGTGATGAGCATGAGTACTGGAGTAAGAGTGTCACAAAAAATCTGGACATATGTTCACACCCTAGGACAGACTCAGATGAACTACGTGCTGGACAGAAAGGCAGCTCAAGATGGTGCCAGTCAAATAGTAGTGTTTTTGTTTCATTACTTCTTTCCTCCAATCTCTTTCGAAGGGATCAGGAGCATTGTCAGGCATGTGAGGGATAAAAGAGGGAGGAAGAGAGAGGTTGCCTCAAGAGTCTTTCCTCAAGACAAATGCCCTTTATCCAACAGGCTTAGCTTGGGAAGGGTACGATGATACGTTTTACTTTTGATCAAAGTAGGTAATTAGGCTGGCAATTTTAACTATCGGATGGAGAAGTGTTTGTGACTCAAACTCATGATAGATCTTTTTATTACTGTAAAATGCTAGAGGAGTCACTGAGGGGGGAGGAAGATTAACTGAATGTCTAACTAGTGGCAGAAAAAAAGAAAAAGAGCATCAGTGAAAACCCTTAAAGGGAAGCTGTGAGATAAAAGTAAAGTTACCTTATGATTATTTTTATAAGTCTTCTCTCTCCAAGGAATCATTTAACATTTTGACCCCTTTGTTATCAACTGCCAAATGATTCTAGCCAATTTTATCACCTGAAGCCCTTATGGTAAAACAGCCTATCCTTATTTTATATCAGTTTTTTTAAAACAAGGAAGGAAAGTGTATTTACCTACTTATGTACCTATGTAAAAGTACACATTTATATGCCTTCTCAGTACAAGTTTCTAGACCTTTCTATACTCATGTCTCCTTCCTCCCTCCTTCCCTTCATTTCTTCCTTCTTACCTACTGAGGATGAAATCCAAGGGTATTCTACCTCTGAGCTATACCCTCAATTCTATTTTATTTTGAAATGAGATCTTGCTAAGTTGCTGAGGGTCTCATTAAATTGCTGAGGTTGTTGAACCTGTGATCCTCCTGTCTCAGCCTCCCAAGAACTGGGATTACAAGCATGCACCACCAGGCCTGGCTGTTGTGATCTTTCATAATGAGTGACATATCAGTTCTGCACTTTAGGTAAAAGAAACAGCTCAGAGAGAGTATCTATTTTAGTTAGCCGAAAAGTATAACAACATGATAGAAATTTCTAACAATTGATAGAGAAGAAACTCAAGAGTGGACTTCTGGAATAACAGAATAATTATTTCAAGAAACTCATTTTCCCTCTCAATAAAAATATGGGAAAGACAATCAAAAGCAAACATCTCGGAAATCTGAC
>PVLC010011880.1:0-45806 GCA_004027655.1 Graphiurus murinus
ACACACACACACACACACACACACACACACACACACACACACACACACTTTTTTAAAAATTGAAACTAGAACTACCTAGGTTTCTGAGATCTTGAACCTGTGATCCTCCTGTCGCAGCCTCCCAAGTGCTGGGATTGCAGGCATGCACAACCATATCTGGCTACCAACTTCCTTCTAAATAGAAACCCGAACTTCAATTTAAACTTAACCTCTTTTCCCTCATTACATAAGAATGCTTATTGCTTTCATTCCATAATCTAATTCTGTATTTATTTTTTCAATAAAAGGCGATATTGAAATAAAGTATCTGAAAGTAATGTTCAATTGGAAGAGCAATATGCTCTTTCCTCTATGTTAAACTCACAAAAACATGGCGCACTATAGTGGTATAAAAAATAAAAATAAAAAGCTTCCTGGCGATTCTGATGCATATGACCAGCACGTTATAAAAATGTTGACGCGGAGCTCTTAGTTTCGGTGAAGACAGTTTCGGGGATGGCAGATGAAGGGGTTGTTTGATAGTGTGTACAGTCTGAATGTCGTGTTAAGTAGGATGCACCTGACTCGCTGACTCTTGTAATCACATTCTTACACCCACAGGAAACACTTTCTCTTCTAACCCTTCGCTGCGTTTCGCTTCGCCCCAGTCTTCCTTGCACACACCCACTCTGGTAGGGCAGATGGGACTGAACCGCATCTTCGGAGCTTAAGTCTTGCAGCTCTATTCTAAATGTGGAGCAGAGTGGAGAGAGAACTAATAAACAAAGGTCTTCAAAACTCCCTACCTGAAAAAACATTTCCAAGATTGGAACTAAACACTGCTGAAATCTTCAAAGGAAGGAAAGGAAGAGGGTTCCGCGTCAAGTCTGGAGGAGTAAGAACCGCTTGCGATCTGCTTTAATGAACTGCACTGGCCGACTTGGGGTTTATTTTTGGTCACCCTATCAAAAAAAGGCGTAGCATGCAAGTCCAAGAGTGAAGTATTTTTTTTAAGGGATGCATTTAAGTCAGGTTATAAAGAACGTTCACGTTTAAATACTGTGGACTGTGCAGCCCAGTGGTTTGTGCAAACGTGGTACAAACACTACTAACCCCTGCCAATCTCACTACAGCCTCTGTCTAATCTTGGCTGCGTTTGTTAGATTAAAAAATCAAAGGTGCCCTTTCATTTTGTCGGGGGCAGAGGTATTGAAGCACCCGGGAAAGACTGGCATTTACTGTTCTTGCTCTGTTTTCGCAGAGGGCCAGCACTGCTTTACCGAGTGAAGGAAAACTGTAGGCAAACCTCATCCGAGTCTCCCCCATGCCCGAGGCAGGGAGGCCGCAGCGCCCGTAGGTGGCGCCCCACGTCCGTGCTTGCGCGTCTCGCCCGCGCTGCAGGCGCAGCTCAGAAACCCGGCGCGTCTCCCCAGGTCGTTAGATCTCGGAGCCGGCGTTTTAATAAATAATCGCGGTGCCAACGCGCTCCACCACGAGCCCGGAGGTTCAGAGCAGCAGACACACAAACCCAAGCGGAAGACGCCTCTTTAATCTCTGCCAAAATCTGACGTTTCCCAAACTGGAGAATTCTGGAACCATAGCCCTTCAACCATCAAATCCCCAAGCTTCCTCGCTGTATCGCATTTTTTTTTTTTTTTCCTGTCCCCTGTTAATTATGAAAGTGGCTACGCCATTCGAGATTAAGACTTGGAGGGAATTTGGAAAGGAAAAGAAAGAATCTCAAAGAAGAGACGCGACTGGTGCTTTTGAGGGTGCCTGCTTTTCCAAAGACGTCTAAGAGGATTTCTCTCTTTGGGTGTTTGGGTGAGAGCTGGGGACCTGGGTGGTGCGGGGTGTGGACAGGGTTGCGGGGAGGCCGGGACTTGGGGGATGCGTGGAGTCCTAAGGGCGTCGGCCGAGCTGGGCTGACCTCTTGCAGACCCGGTGGAAAGGCGGGGACCCGGGGACCCCTCGCCAGGGAGCCGCGCTGCAGGCGCGCAGGGCGCAGGAGCTGAGCTGCACCGGGCACAGGCTGCGCGCGGGGCGGCTGCGGGCTCAGTGCCGGGCGCCAGGCGTCGGGGCTGGAGGCGCCCAGCGGACGCGGGGCGCGGGGCGTGGTGTCCCCCGGAGCCCGCGCGGGCCCGCGCGGGAAAGAAGCAGGGCGGGGCGGCGCGGTTTATTGGCCAGGCTGCTGGGAGAAGGGTCGCGCTCCTCTTGCCAGCTCCCTCTCGGCTCATTTCTTCCAAGCAGGACAACTTCGCCGACCACGGGGCTGGCCCAGCATGGATCTTCCAGGTAACCCACCCCGACCCTGCCCTCCAGGACCCGCACGTCCATTGCCTTCTTGCATGTATTTTAATGAGGATCCCCCCCCCAACCCCCCAGGTCTGTGTTCTAGGGGCCCCGGAGAAAGCGACAGAGGAGGGTGCGGGACGAAAATCGCGGTCATGTTGTGCTGGGGACCCGAGGATATTTATTGAGAAACAACTTCTCTTAGAAAGAACGCTGAAGAGTTGTTGGAGGCGGTGGGCGGCGAGGGGCGGGCGGCTGTGCTTTTTGTTTCTGGGTAGGGTATTGGGATGACAGGTCTAGTATCGCGGAGGGAAAGAGGGAACTGGGTAAAAGTGCCAGGCCAGCGGGCGCTTAAGTTCGCAGAAATCTGCAAGAAGCAGCTTCCCATCCTGGGAAGACCTGACGCGGGGTCTGGAAGCCAGAGCCTGGGGTTCCTGCTGGAACCTTCTTCTGTCCTTCGCCAGAGACAGGGATCCCAGGGGTGTACCCAAGGGGGGCTCGCTGCGGGGACCTTGGGAGTGGGTGCTTGGTTTTAGTCCTCCATTCCATCCTTAGGTCTCCCTCGGTCTCTGTCTCTCTTTTACCCCTCTTAGTCTCATTCACCCTAAGGCCCTTCCTGGGGACAATTGGGTGGAAAATAGGAAAAATATATGTATATACATATAATCTAAATGGACTATAGAAAACACCTCCCAATGGAAAGATAGAAGGCAAACGGAAAGGCAGGAAAAGGAAAAGGTTTCTTGATTTGCCTTTCAAGAAGATGCAACTGAAACGAAGCGGGTAAAGCATCAATTGTTATTATTATTTTTTCCTTTTTCTTTTTGGCTTCTTCGTTGCCTGCTTCCCAAAGCTGCTCCACCTCTGGCTGAGTGGGCGGGGGGGGGGGGGCACTGACGGCCTCTGGGGTCCCCGGACCCTGTTTCAGTGAAGGGGTCCTGCAACATCTCCGGCCCCTCACCTCGCGCACCCCGCGCGCCTTGCAGGAGCCCCGGCGGACGCGCAGACGCCGGACGATCCGGAGCTTTTCTCCAGACCTGTTGTGCCTCGTAGGGGATGGGGGCGGCCGTGCGGGGACCCAGAGGGTGTCCTCCCAAAAGAGCCGCAGGCACTCGCTCCCGCCGCCCCTCCCCCAGCCTCTCCGCCGGGTCTAAGGGTCTGGCTTCTCTGCCCTGACAGGTCCGCTGGCGCCTTCCTTCTGAGAACCCCCTGGCGGTGACCGTCGCAGAGCAGGGGACCGAGGCCAGAGAAGCCTACTCCGGTCTCCGCGCGTCCCTGCGCGCCCCTTGGCGCTCCTCCCGGCCCCGCCTGCCGACCCCCGCGCCCAGCGCCCACGCCAGCGCCGGGCCGGGGCCCCCGCGGGCCGCTGCTGACCATGCCCGGGCGCCGGAGGGCGCTGCGCCAGCCGGCCGACGGCGGCCCCTGCCTGGGGGCGGCGCTGGCCCTGCTGCTGCTGCTGCTGCCCGCCTGCTGCCCGGTGCGGGCGCAGAACGACACGGAGCCCATCGTGCTGGAGGGCAAGTGCCTGGTGGTGTGCGACTCCAGCCCGTCCGCGGACGGCGCGGTCACCTCTTCCCTGGGCATCTCCGTGCGCTCGGGCAGCGCCAAGGTGGCCTTCTCCGCCACGCGGAGCACCAACCACGAGCCGTCGGAGATGAGCAACCGCACCATGACCATCTACTTCGACCAGGTCAGCAGGAGGAGGGTCTGGGCGCTCAGCCCGGGGTTCCCTTGCATCTCTTGGCTCTGTCCTACTCTTCTGTTCACAATCCTCTCCTCTCCTCTCTCCTCTCCTCTCTCCTCTTCTCTCCTCTCATCTTCCTTTTCACGTTGTGGCATTTTGATTTTTAAACTATCAGCACACTTGGCACTTGCATTACTGAGAGTCCCTTACAGCCATCTGAGCTTTCAAGGGTCCCGTAAAGCTGGGATTTGAAATACATTTCCCAAGAGGAAAACATCTTGTAGTTGGTGTGATCTTCAGCCCCACGGGTGGCTAATTAAGGACTGAGTGCATTCACACAACTCTCCAAAAGGAAAGTCCTCAGAGGGGCTTAAACCACACACACACACACACACACACACACACACACACACACAGAAGACATATTTATTGTTCATTCCGGAAGAAGAACTGCAAAGAGGATTTTCACTTTCAAGAAAAATGTAGGAGAGAATGTGAGAAAAAGAGCAAGGATGGTTATATAAATATAAAGCGCAGAAATGTGGTTATATAAATATGATGTATAGTAAATGAAATATGCATTGTGCACATGCAGCACGTACAATATATAAATAAATCTGTGGTGTGGCTAAATAGAGGACAATAAAGTAAAAGAGGAGTGACTTCAGGATACTTTAAGCCATTCCCTCCACTTTGGTTCAAAGCAGAGTCGGAGACATGGTCAGGCCTTTGCAGACCTCTGGGTTGTGGGTGCTCAGGGCTAAAGGTTGTGACCTTCTTTTTGTGTCCTTCCCCCTGAGGTTTCTGATATTTTCCAGAAACAAATTGAAAACGTGACTGAGGTTTCTAAACTTTAGTTAACGCTTTTGCCAAAGTGCTTCCCACAAAATGGAGTACTGAGCCATCACAGGGAGTAAATCGGTGCCCATTGAAGAGTCCTTCTCCGATAACTAGCTCTGAATCCTGAGCACAGACCGGCAGGCCTCACACACCCTCGCTGCTCTTTAGGCCGATGCTGTCACTCTTTAAAATCCTTGTTAAAGATAATCTATTGAAGGGATGCTGGAGGGCCTTTTAAAACTATGTTTTAATTTATAGCTTATAAAATATTTTAAATTATTTCCCAATAATGGAGACAACAATGCAATAGGCATTTGGGAACTAAATACTCAATAAGTTCTTGATGTGCTAGCACTATACTATTATTATTTTTCACTTACCAATGCCTTACACATATTTTGCACATCATTTTCATGATGCAGGGCACGATAAGTAGTAGCCGGATTGTAATTTTACAGCTGAGCCAGCCCACTGTAGCAGGGTGGGAGAAGCTATGTGTGCTTGGTTCTCCAGATAGGCAGTTAACTAAGGTCCACTTCTCAGGGCCTGGCTGGGTTTTTTGTCTGCAACAAAACCCTGAACCTACCAGTTTCCAAAATTTAAAACTGAGACAAAGGGAAGCAGTAGCTCCCAGGGCTTAAATGGAGCATCTTTTCTTCTTTGCTGATCTACTGTGAGAAAGACATAGAGCATAGCCTTCCAGAGGAGAACAAGCATCGTGAAGTGCTTTGTCTTCCACATCAGAGCCAACGTCAGTGTGCAGCCTGCCTTTGAGTGGGCTAGAGTGGTGCTCATCGGGGTCTGCGTCCCAGACACCCGCGAGTTGCACAAGAATGGTCAGCAGTCATTCCTGGCAGCATTTCACGTTGCTTTGGGAGTTGCATGCCATTCATTTATAATGAGTATGTAAGAAGCGGGAGCAAATTACTCAGGTTGAATTTGATTTTCTGATCAGGTGACACCGATCTTGTATCTGGGCTTTTAATGTTGCTGCTGGTTATTTTAAAAACCAAGAACACCAGAGGGCCATTTTATTATTTTAACTGCATTGTGATTTGCTCATGAGGAAGAAGCTAGAAGGGCTCAAGACAAAGAGACCAGATTCCCTATTGAGTATCCAGAAGGGAATTGGGCCAGAGGGGGGAACTGGACACACCTGAATTTCTGCTTAGAACATCCTAATACTCTTATCCCCATGTTATTTGAGGAAAACCACCTGCAGGGTCACCTGCTCACCTGTGAGGTGTCTAAGTCTGTCATTATTTTTGCATGTTGTAAAATCCCCTTAGTTTGATAGAATCCAGGGTGTCCAAGCTACCTTTTCTCTCCTATTTATTAAAACACAGTGGCATGACACCATGGCTCAGCTAATGGATCAAACAAGTTGCTCAGAGGAAAGCGATGAGAAACAAGGGCAGTAGTGTTTACTGATAAAGCTCTTTCACTCAGTACCCATTATTGAGCAGCTACTGTTTTGCTGCCAGGGGCTGGGGAACACGGTAATGGAAAACCCCACCCATGCGTCCTCTCCAAAAGAACATCATGTTGAAGTTTCTATACCCCACAGACCTCAGAAACAGACTTGGGGAGCTCGGCATGGTGGCGCACACCTATAATCCCAGTACTTGGGAGGCTGAGACAGGAGATCACAGGTTCGAGGACAGCCTCAGCAATGTAGGGAGACTCCTCAGCAACCTAGGAAGACCCTGTTTCAAAACAAAAACATAAAAAGGCCTGGGGGTGTAGCTTGGAGGTACAATGTCTCTGGATTCAGTCCACAGTACCACCCACAAAAAATAAAAATAAGAGAAGGAAGGAAACAGACTTAGTGTAAGTTTGTTGACTGAGCCTAGTATCTCTTATTCATTTTTTTTTTCTTTTCTACCCTGGCCCCCAGCACACCCACTTTCTGAATGCATAAATGAAACTAACTTTAACAATGTTTTCAATTATCCTCATTAGCATAGCTGTGGAATCTGTGCAGTGGGATGGTTTAACTCCAGCACTACCCCCTCCTGGGGCCGGCAGCTGTGCATTAATAAAAAACAGGTGTCAGTGGTCATTTGAGCATGATTAAAACTCAGGCTCCGGAGGGGCTTGCTGTGCTAGTACTGTGTTCCGTCCTCTCTTTTTTTCAGGTATTAGTAAACATCGGCAACCATTTCGACCTTGCCTCCAGTATTTTTGTAGCACCACGGAAGGGGATCTATAGTTTCAGCTTCCATGTGGTCAAGGTGTATAACAGACAAACCATCCAGGTGGGTAGCTTTCAAAATTGCACCCTTTCAGGTCTGGCTAATGGTCTCCCTTTGCAGAAGACCGAGGCAACAGGAAGCTGGGCTCTGGGGCAGGGCTGAGCATAAGGGGCTTGGCTCTGAGCCAGCTGGGGGTCCTCTCCTCTGCATCAAGCCCCTGGTGTGGGATCTATGGGAAGGGTCAGGTAATGGAGGAGAAGAAAGCAGCATGTGAAAGTGGAGTCCTCGATGGTCTGCTGAGCTTTCCTCTCTCTCTGCATTTTAGGTCAGTTTAATGCAGAATGGCTACCCAGTGATCTCAGCCTTTGCAGGAGACCAGGATGTCACCAGAGAAGCGGCCAGCAATGGCGTCCTGCTGCTCATGGAAAGAGAAGACAAAGTGCACCTCAAACTGGAGAGGGGCAACCTCATGGGGGGCTGGAAGTACTCCACGTTCTCGGGCTTCTTGGTTTTCCCTCTATAGACACAGAACCCCCATTGGATGTCGGGGAGGTTGCAATCTGGACCCAGGAATCCATCCTCCATGACTCCATGACACCCCAAACTTGCCAGAATAAGGACAACTGGTTTCCGACCTCCATCAGACTGCTACTGCCATAGAAGAGTGATTTCCTTCTCAATCTCCAGTATTTTCTTTGAGCATTGACAATTCCTCGGGAACTTGGCCTCTAATGGGTTTTAAGGCGACGAGGTCTTAAAAGGAGAAATGAAAATGATCGATTTGAGCAATTTGTACCTGTGATTGTAAAGTCGGTATCGGATTTTATTGTTGGGACCACTGACTCACCTTCCTTTGTACTTTGTAGCCTTGCCCCAGGGGCAAGAGTCCCGCGGACCCCAAGATGGATCGCAGGCTGCCGTCCCGGCTCCGCACAAGAGCCCAGCAAAGAACCACCCCCCTGGACAGTCCTTGACCTGTGTTCTGTGTGTGTCTGTATAGCCTTAAGAAAAAGAATGGCTTCGCCCTCATTCTGTATCTTTCCCCTGGGTGGACGGGAGGACTTGGGAGGGGGTCTGGGGCATTGTGAACCTGTCAAGAAGTGCTTTATCCACAGAAGCAAATTTTGCACGATTGGACTTTTGTTTTTTGTTTTTTGTTTTTGTTTTTTTTTCTTGAGAAGCTTCACTTTTCTTTCCACATGTGGCTCTCCCTCTTCAACCCCCCCCCCCACAATTTTAATTTTCATGCTGGGGTAGGGGAGAGAAGATGTACATTCAGTGATGGATGAGATCAAACAAAACAAAACAAAAGATGCATACTTCGTTTTGGATGAGACCCCACCAAACAAAAAGCAAGTGTCCCTCAAAGACACAGTGGCAATTCTGTTCATTCTTTCGGAGAGATTCTCTCAGAGGCACCATTAGAACTGGCAACCCGGATTTTATTTTAATTTTTTTAAATGGACACTTCAGAATCCTTTCAGAACCTGATATTCCTGGATGGGCCTGAATCATTGAGAACAAAGCTGCAGTGACCGAATCCCCTAAGCACTGTTTTCCCGCTGAGTGGGTCTCAGCAATGTGTTTTACTTTCCTGGGATCCACCTCTGAGCAAGTGCCCGGTGACCGACGACCAGGTGCTTCAAAGAAAACAGGATCAGCCCCTCTTCCTCTGGATCTTCTTTTGATCTGCCAAGGAAAGAGATATGTTGACACAGTCCCACACTCCAGCAGGTGCCTGGCAGGAAGTCTCAGCAGTGCAAGGTATTGGCTGGAGCACCAGGAACGGTTTTACAAATCCTTCTTGTTTTGGCGTCTTGCACAACCATGTTATTAAGACGCAGCTGAAAGAGGATGGGTACAGGCTTCTTATGCCAAGGAAATGTCACTGATCCCAAAGCAATCTTAAGAGGAGACCTCAAACCGGATGTTAATTTGTCCTCTGTGTAACAATGTAACCAAAATATTGATGATAAAAAAAACTCATAATTTAAGATTCAGAATAAATGGGTTTGACATCTGGCTTGCTCTAATCCCTCTGCATACCGTCTCCCAACTGTCAAAATAATGGGGAATGTTGAATCCATACTGTGCCTCTTTAAAAAGTACATGCGCAAATGCACCCTTTATGCAGCTATGGGTCTGGATGGCTATTGCACATTTAGGTACATTTCAGTTTTTATTTACATATATTTTCAAACAGGGATATTTGGGAGATGTATATGAAGAAAATATTTTAAAAGTTTTATGGATAGGCAGTCTGCTTTTATCACACAGCAACAGCTAGTATGAAGGACACCAGCGTTTAGAATTGCCATGAGTCGTTTCCAAATCGGGTGTGAGCATGAGGGGGCCTTGGATTTCATTTGAAAATAGCAAATGCAGTGGGGGCTATATAAGTGAGAAAACATGCAGTTTGGCTAAGTTTTCCTGTCCCTAAATGAAGACCACAGTGGGGTGCAGAATTCAATTTGAATTAAAATGTTGTTATAGTTTGTGAGGAAAAAAAGTCAACCACAAATCATTTGAGTGACTGACTCTGTGTAGGAGACATACTTCTAAAAGCGAGCATTGTTTATTAATGCCGGGAACATAAATAGAAAAAGCTAGTGTCCTCTGTATAGTATTGCTCCTGGTTATTTTGATCTTCTTTCCCTCGTTTCCTTAACTTTATGTTTAATTTAAAACAAACGGGAAGCCTCATTAGAGGACAATAGCAGATACTGAAAAATACATGAGGACTTGTTACTTTTATCACTTACTATATAAAACATTTGTATTTTTACCTTTGTCACATGCAGATTTTTATTGGGTTATACTGTCTAATAAATAACTTATTGAATCGACCAATCTAAAAATAAATATATGTCAGGAGTTTATTTTATATTAAGAAAAAAAGTTCATCCTGACTTCTTTTTTTTTTTTTTCTTTTCTTTCTTGATATGGATGAAAAACAAAGACATTAGGAAGAGCCCCTGCTGAAGGAGTTGTCTGCCATGTACCCAAGGCTGTATTTGGCTAAGAGTCTTTGAGGGATATGAAACTCCTGAGTATGGCTTATGAAAGTATTTGGGTTAGATCAAGAGTTGACATGTATTTTCTTTTCATTGGGAAAAATATAGACACTGTGAGATTCCAAGGAGAATCTCAGAGATTTCAGCAGCCCTACTTTGGAGCCTGGGATTTTTAATTGCAGAGTAAAGACCATCCCTCTGCACATCCAGCTCACCCCACAGAGTTGTCTGAGGGCTCCGCCAAAGTGCTCTGAGAACTGAGAGCACTGGGGTAACCTGGGGTGTTGATATGGCTGGCAGGGAGGGCATTTTTAGAGAAACAGATACTCCAACACACAATTTATAAAAATCATTTAAAGTGAATATCTGACAGGAGAGCAATTGTAAATTTCAGTGCAAATTTCCCTATTTCCCAATAGACTATTAAAGCTATAGTACCATATTGAAGTTTCCCTTAGATTGATTTTTAGGAATGACAATGATACCACAACCCATACATTTTAAGTTAATTTCATTCTCTGTTATGTTAACAGGCTATCTTGTATGGTTCATGACCACCTTTGTGTTCCAGTATGTACTGCCAAGATTTTGTAAAAAATATAAAACCATACCATTGCTGCTGCAACTAAGAAATATATTATTAATAGAATTAATATTATGCATTTAATAGTAAGTTGCTTTAGTTGATATATTTTAAATGTTTTGAACTCAATGACATTGTCATAACCTAAAGTGTATCCCACAACCCCAATTATTCACTTCTAGGCCCTAAGAAATTGCTTTTACCATCTGTAATTCCTGGGCCTTTTTTTTTTTGCATTCTAATATTTTTATATATGTGTTCATGTCTGAGTGAAATTATCTACATTTTTACAACGTGTGCTTTCTAATGCTGCTCAGAGTAAGAGTGATAAAATCTTATTGAATAGTAGCATGAAAACTCATGGAACCTTGTAGAGATTATATAGGTCTACTCGTTTAAAAAATGAACCAGCTAAATCTAGTTATATTGAGCCTCATAAAAAAATTAGGAAACATATAAAGCAAAACAAACCCCTTGCTGAATATTTAATTTTACCTGTGGTATTTTCTTCATATCAAGGATATTACAGTGGTCACCTACATGGTAACTGTTTTATATATGAATATATGTATTGTTTGCCTGTGAATAACATATATACCTGGTCTTTTAACATGATAATATAATAAAAATACATGGATTGGCTGCATTGTCCTGGAATCTAGGACTATGGGAGATGAAAATTTGATGAAACACTTTCTACAAGCCAAACAAAGATAGAGCTTGCTCCCTCATACATGAGCTGTACAGAAAGGGGCAAAGAATGTGTGTCAATTTATGTGTCATATTTTGCAGTATTTTATAAGGGAACAGATGTTGTAATACGATAATGTTGCTGTGAATGCAATAGTTAATGTTTCTTTATATTTCTATAGCCCAAGACATATATAAATAATGCGTAGATGCACATGAATTAAAGGCTCTTTTACAGTCTTTTTTAGATGGTGTGAATAAATGGGAAACTCAGCAGTAGCCTGCACTGCATCATTCTCCAGGGTTAACTTTGCACCTTGTAGAATCACTTGTTAAAAATACAGCAAGAGACTAACTGTAGAACTACCAGGAGTGTTGCCCTTGTGCCTTGTTTATGTGGAGATTTCCTTGCCATTGCGATTCTGTTTCCAAAACTGGCACTTTGCAACCAAAATGGGATATTAAAATCATACTTTTAAACTTCAGAACCAAACCTTGAAATTCCCACGACATTCTGAAAATTATTGTTTTTTATTTTTTAACATTTAAAGAGCAAGAGCATCAACCATCCTGAAGTAAGTTAACAGGGCATTTCTGTATTGGTTTTTTGGTTTTGCTTTTTCCGCACTTTGTAACAAAGCTTTCTTTTCTGGTGCACCATGAAAATGTTAGCTGGTGATGGCCACAGTCATTACTCAAGCCCATTTGTATATTTACCTAGCCTCCTAGCCTTTCAAACCGTATGTTTAGCACACAGAATTTGCCAGTAGGCTGCCTTGGCTGATAGAGGACTACAATTCATTTTTAAAGACATTTTAGATGTTGCTATGTTGCGTAGCTGTGCATGTGATTGGACAAATTCAGTCTTCCCAGCCCCTCCCCCCAGATAGGAAAAAAGTTGAGTCTAAAGTCTTTTACAAGATCCAATGAATATAAATTTTAAGAAATGCCATGTATGTGAGTTTGTATAATACTGTTAACCGAAATAGGAATCTTAGGTAAATGAGCTTTCCTTACATCCTTCAACCTGGTAGGATAACTTGAAATTTTCAAGGGCAAAAGCCATGTAATTTTACCTCCCACGGATAATAGGAGTTCTGTTTCCTCTTCCTAAGTGGGTTTTGCTGTGGATTTCCATCACTGGAATCACTTCCTTGTCTATAGCATCATAAATCATCATCTTCCTCTGCTCACCCACTTCCTTTCACTGTGTAGTGTAAATGAGCTCCTTGACAACTTAATTTGGAAAAGAAATCTTCATTCCCTCCTCCTAAAGCCTGCAGCAGGACTCCCCAGGGTTAGAATCTGTATGGCACTGGAGCCCTCCTAACGATTGGAAGCCCCTTATTAATGAGCTACTGCAGGCTTGAAGCCTGACTAGCAAGGTCTTAGTTTGTACTGTCGTTCTCTCAACATTCTTCAGGAATGCTGATTTCTCCTTTTGATTTCATATCATGTTTGCAAATGACATTGAGTTGCAAAAATACTGGCAATAATGTTAGAATGCAAAGCCACTGACTCTTCTGCTTGTCTATTTAATCTTATTTTTTTCCCTTTGAAAGCACTTATACCCATCTCTTATGCCTTCAAAGGACCCTAACATATAGTGCATGCTATTCCTTTCTTAACTTTATGCTAAAAATGGGCATTTATTGTGATTGTAGGTATGTTAATCTTATGGACCTGATTTTAGAATATCATAGTATAAGAATATCTAAAATACAGCTCCGTTACTTGAGTAATATTTGTCAAATTACCTTATTGGCAAAATACCTCATTTGCAATATTTTACATGGATCATAAAGATTTCATCTAGCTTTAAGATTATACTATACTATGAAACATATTTATTATCTGCTATTTTTATAATCATTTAACTATTAGATCATTAATATTATACTTCCAGAGAATTGCTTATCACTAAGAAACAAATTTAGGACATGGAAATTTGGTACTGTCTTCTTTTCATATTTACAAGCACCATGTCAGGATGTCATAATGTGGCTTTTGTTCTTAAATTTCAAACTGTCACTGGAAAAAAATAATTATGTTACTTATAAAGATGATCTATTCTTTTGGGAACAGGGTGTAGGCATTTTCTTTTAATTTCACAATATTTACCTATTGTGCCTAGAGGCCAGGCAGTGTGCTTACAGATGATGATAGAAAAAAAATGAAGACACACTCAGAGTGCACTCAGAGCTCATAGTTCTTGTTAAAACCTGCCTGTAGGATGGATGTTAGGTTAAAGCATCAGGAGGGGATTTACTGGGAGATGTGGGGTAAGTATAGATGTATAAAGGCATGTTTATTGAGATGAAGAATGTGATTTCCATTTTTCCCATATGAGAATAATATTATTTTGGCACTGACACCAAATGCTAAGCATCTATTGATCTCCTAACTAAATGTTCCTTTGTTACCTTTTTTCCCCATGCTGAACATAGTATTTAGCAAACGGGGAATGTCTGTGGTTTTGACACATGAAGATTCATCTGTAATAGCCCACTTTAAGCCTCAGTATTTCTTCTTGCCCTGTAGGCCATGAGTCACTTTGGGATGAGAGTGGGCAATGAGAAGCAGTCAAATCCTTGCAAGTAGACATGCAGCAGCAAGGTACAGAAAAGTCCTGACTCTAAGTGTGTCTTTAAACAGAACTGAATTAGGAGCCATGCTCAGCACTTTGGTGTTTGAACTTAGTGAATAATGATCTGATTTAGGAGGAATCAAAGGATAAATGCGAGTCCAGATGACACTGCTAGAAAGCATGAATTCTGTATGTATTATATTTGTATGATTACGCACATGTGCATTTGTGTGTACATGAGCGTGGCAATACAAACAATATTGGCAATCAACACTTACCCATGCTCAGGGTGCCTTCTGTTTACCTCGAACTGGGCCATACTGAAAATTCGTTCTTAAGGGAGGAGCTGGTGCGTCCAGGTGCTTTTGCTTGGGTAGATAGCACAGACGCACTCACCCTCACTTCATCCTCAGTTATCTGGTCTGTATTTTGCATTCTATTTCTTGTATTCCATCTTCCAAATTTATTTCACCAGAAGGTAGAAATTACATCTGGTCGCCCTGACAGACAGAGATTGAGAACTGTTGAGAATAATTGGGCCATCTGGTGCTATAAATCCAATAGAAAGTTATGATCAGCGGATCATGGCCTAATCTTCTCTCCATCCATTGCATTTGAATTACCTTGGCACAAAAGAATTACAAGGGGCTGGATTTTAAAGGAAACCGCCACATTTCCCCAGTCATCAGCAGGCAGTAGGCCTGTGTGCATCAGACTGTGCTAATTAAGGAAGACTTATTCTCCCCAAAGGTCTATAACTTTTTGATATTTTTTTTAAAGTCTCAAAATATATTGCACCAAACAGTAGGTGTTATACAATTTTATGTATGCTTCTTATTAATTCCTGAGTATGTTCACTAGTAAAAGATTATTTAGTAAATTATTTTTTTTCTCCTTAGCTTAATGGAAAATTGAAGTGATCCTACATTTATTCTGTTACATTTTCCTTCCAGAATTTTAGAAATATTTGTTTCAGGAAAGAAACTCCCCAATAGATGGTGCTGCTGCTGTGATTTAAACCACTGCATAATTAGTATGCAAAAAAGCTCCAGAGAGAGGCCTCCAGGGATTCCCTTATGCCAAATTGTAGACAGACAAAAATGCGGCTTTATTTCTGCTAAATGCAAATTGACATAATTGTATAATTTGAAAACTTCGGAAAGATTTTGTGATGTTTTGAGGTCAAGAAATTACTTCTTGTATCCATTGTTCATATTCCAAACATCTCTGAAATATAAATGCAAACAAAATTGTTGCAAAAGCACGAGCTGAGTGGCCTTCCAGGCTTTTCTTCCAGAGTGCTTAAGGGTCTCTTAGTTAAAACCATAATATGAAGGCGACAGTAGGAATATAGGGATGGATTCTTTCCTTCATGTTTATGAGAAAACTTTCAGATGCAAGAAATGTAGTAGCAGAATGACATCTCTAACGTTGATGGTGCACACTTCATCCAGTTAGGTGCGAGAGTGGGTGCAGTATAAACATCCTTCCGAATAATCATCATGACATTACTACAAAATAGAAACTTTAAGGCTTAATGTGGTTAAATGACATGGTCTTGGTTTCATAGCAAATAAATTGCAGAGATGAGAACTGAATCTTGGACTCTCTCATTCAGAACCTCTCCTATAAACTATTGCATTGTACTGCATTTCAGTATGAAAGGTATGGAGTGAGGAAAAAAAAACATTCTGACAAATAAGAAATGTATATACTATGATTAATCTCTTGTTTGCATCACAGTTTTATCACTAAGCTGTCTTCTGAAAGCGTTTCTAAGCAGACGAAGATGAAGTAATCTTCTTTTGGAAAGGAAACCACTCTATCTCAGGGAAAACTGTTGGGGGGTATTTCAGGATTCCATTGAGAAGTTGTTAGGATTCAGGCTTAGTCCTTATTCCAATTATAAGACTGGGATGTCTGGGAACGTGCACAGTATGCAAGGCTGAGCCACATGTAGTTATTGCTCACAGAATGGAATGTAAGAGACACAAGAGTTAGGAAGGAATTGAATGAGTGGTGGTTCCATTCACAGAGGGAGACTAGTTTCATTCATTGAGATAGAGTAAGAACAACCATGATTAAGTTATTACAGCAACACATATATGTCAAATTACATTATTATAATTGCATATACCACTACTATCTGATCTCGCTTTAATGTTTCATATTTCCTGATTAGAAAAAAATTAGTTATATGCCCTTTGACATTTTATGAAAGTATCTCATAAGGTTTCTGTTATAGCAATTTATCTGTTTACTATATTTATATAGCTAACCGATTATCCAATATCCAATGAATAATTCCTTTAATAGCATATTGAATTTGAGTATCTATCATAGCTTACAAAGTGGCTTATTTATTCTTTTAATTATTACTTGATACCACTCAGCTCAATGAGATGTTTGATAAGGTTTGCTAAGATATGATATGCAGTAAGTTTTACTCTTTTTAAAGTATAATTCTCTTTGTTGTAACAAACTCAAAGAAGTATCTCCCTGACCCCATGATCAAAAAGAAGAAAGTGTCCATCAGCCCCTCACACATATAACCTCTGTGGCCCACCACTCCCAGGTCATGGCACCTCTTGTCTTGTATTTCCAGAACATCATATAAATGGGATGAAGCCAAATTGTGGCCTCTCAAGTATAGCTTCTTTCACTTAGCACACAATGTATTTTAGATTCATTCATGTTACTGCATGTCTGAGTGTTTGGTTTTTTTTTTCACTTTTTTGAAGCAGATATACTGATAATTGAGCCCAAGGCCATTCTATCTTTGAGCTATACTCCAAGCTCCTTTATTTATTTTGAAACAGGCTCTCACTAAGTTGCTGAGAGCCTCGCTTAGTTGCTGAGGTGGGCCACCAATCTGTGATCCTACTTTTTTACTTTTAAATTTTATTTACTTTGTATTGCATTTTAATCGTACATCTTGATGAAGTTCAGGGTTAGAGAGGCACACATGCACAGAGAAATCCCACCCCACTTCCTCTCCCTTCCCACTTTCCAGGGCCCATCACAGAGATTGGCTTTGATAAGTTTGTGTATGCACATCATCTCCATTGATTTCTCTCTTCAAGTCTTCCTCCCTCCTCATATCTCCCTCAGTTAGGTCCCCTTGTCCACTCCACTAAGATTTCTCCTCCTGTGTCTGGAGTCTTTCTTGTGTCTCAATTTCTCCCTAGCTTCTGCATATTAGCAAGAACATCTGACCCTTCACTTTTTGTGACTGACTAATCTTACTTAGCATAATATTCTGCAGGTCCATACATTTCCCTGAAAATGACACAATTTTGTTCTTTTTATGACTCAGTCGAATCGCATTGTGTATATATCCCATAATTTTTTAATCCATTTATCTGTTGATGGACATCTTGACTGGTTCCACTGTTTGGCAATATGCAGTGTGCAGCTATAAACACACACATGAATGCATTACTCTGGTATTCTGGTTTCCATTCTTTTATGTAGATACCAGGGGGATTATATCTGGTTCATATGGTAGGTTCATTCCTATTCTTTTGAGGACCCTCCACACTATTTTCCAAAGTGACTGCACTAATATGCAGTCCTACCAATGATGTATCAGAGTTCCTATTTCTCCACATCCTTGGCAGCACTTATTATTTGTGTTTTTAATGATTTCTATTATAATTGGGGTTAGGTGAAATCTCAGGGAAATTTTGATTGGCATTTCTCTAAGTGCCAATGATATTGAACATTTTTCTACATTTATTGGCCATTTGTATTTCTTCTTTTGTGAAGTGTCTATTTAGTTCACTTGCCCACTTTTTGGTTGGGTTATTTGTTGTTGTTGTGTCGTTTTTGTTTTTGGCAGTGAGTTATTTGAGTTCTTTGTCTATTCTAGATATTAGTCCTCCATCTCAGCCTCTTAGTACTGATAATACAGGTGTAATCCAGCATGTCCAGTGACTTCTTCATTCTTATTGCCAAGTCGAGCTCCATGGTAAACCACCGCTTGCTATCAGCTTCCCTGCTGAAGGATCTTAGGGCTGCTTCTAGTTTTCAACAATTATCCATAAAGCCACTCTATTTATTTCCATCTATTTTTGATCCTTATTATTTGAAACAATAATCTCAAAAAATTTATAAATCAGGCATTTTTTTTCCTCATTTTTCAGGCACAGAGATTAAGTAACATTTTCAAAGTTAAGCATCCAGTAAATGATAAGACATCCAGAACTAAGATTTAGTTAGGTGAACAAGTGAAATTATTCCAAGGAAGGCATGTGTGTGCACATCCAACCTTGTGAGCACATGCACCCATGTACATTGATGTGCTTGGATGCTGGATCTCATATAGAATCTGACTTAGCACGGCCACACTTCTGTCCAGGAATGCCATACCTCTCTGCACCCTTCCAAATGCACGAAGAATTGAGATCACCTCACCCCTGCTAGCACTCGCCACTTTTCAGTTTTCTGATTTTTTGCAAGTCTAAACAAGAGTCTAACAATAACAAATGATGGTTCTTTTCCATGAAAAGTTTAACCACAAAATTGGAGCTGTAGACGACTCAACTCATCCATGGCATGAAAAGGCAGAGCCTGTGAAAAAGGCAGGTGGCTGGCAGGTATCTACAGGTCTCCAGGTGGTCCAAAACCCCAAAAAGAACACAGATTCTGAAAACAAGTAGACAGTAATCACAACAAGAGGCCTGGGGGTGGAAGAAGGACTTGGTGACTAATTGTGACAGTTTTTGGACTGAGAAAAAAAGAGTAGTACCTATGACAAATTGAGGAAATTAGAACCACTATGTAATTAATTTATTTTTGAATGGAAATCTTCTGTACCTAATTTGTAAAAGGTACCTCTCTTACAAGTGGGAAACCCTTTTACTGTGTGACTCAAAGAATTGGAGATGCCACTGGCTTCATGTTGGTTTTCCTGGGTGAAACATTCAAAACAAGCAAACTTCATCTGTCAGGACTGGTTCAGTTTAAATCATTAAGTATGGTTACTGAGTTTTGTTATTCTATGTGTAACTAAAGACTATTTTAGACCCAAAACATAAATCTGACTCTGCTTGCAATGAGGGTTTAATATTCCTTGTCAAATCTAATTTGATGCTTGATTCTCTGATGGATGGAGCTGACTGTGATCCCTAATCTTGGAACTAGAGAGCAAAAAAATACCATGACATGTATTTCTAGAAAACCTCCAAAACCACATTTAAGGGACGTATGGAGAAGAGAACTTATTTACAGCATTGAAATGCTTTGTAAATTTTTAATGCAATGGGCCTGTATATAGCATTCCTCCATTTCTAAGATTTTAAAAGTTGTTTCAGACTTTACCTAAAGAGTAATAAAATAAAAGTCAAGTGTCAACAATGGGATGTGTTTTGTGGACTTCTGTATTAGAGTTGTGTCACTCAGAGGTTGATTAATAATCCCTGATTAAAATGACTAACATTTATTGGAAACTGACCACATACCAGGTGCCCTTCTAACAGTTTGACTCATCATAATTATATCTTACTATTCAGCCACCTACTATCATTTTCCCTGCTGTACAGCCGAGGAAATGGAAGCACACAGACAAGTTAACTTGCTCCTCATTTCACTTCTGCTTCTCCCGAGCCCAGGCTGACTGCCTCAGAATCCTGACGATAATAGATGGTGATATCACACAGGGTTGAGAGCTAGGATCAGAACATTTCCATAAGGGCTGAAAGCTTCTTCCTCTAATTGACTATTGTGGCCAGATGCCTATCCTGCAAAAGTTTTCCTATTCACTCCACCTATCAATTATTTATTGCACTTGCAAGTTCAGATTTCTCTGAGGTTAAACTTAATTTATGTATTTAATAATATTTTTGGCCAAGGATGCTATGCCAAATTAAATCCAAGCACTGAAGGACTTATCTTGATGACTTAATGTGTATTCCAAGAAGATCTGGTTTGCTCATTTATTAATTAGGGTTAGATGCTGAGGAAGTGGTGGCATTAATTGTCACAGTTCATTAAGCATGCAGCTTGGGGAGACTTTGAAAAACATATTAGAACCATCATGCTGTAGAGTAAGTGTTAGTACATTGGGAAGCATAGGGGTCCCAGAAAGGAAACATACTAGGGGGGTGACCACCCGTATCCCAAGATGCCTTCACTGGAAGATGATGTTTCAGTCCTCTGAAGTTGGGAGGGACGGATCTCAGTGAGGAACAGGAGCAGAGAACAAGAGGCAGGGTGCTGGAAAAGAGGAATTTAGAAGAAGAGCTACTACAATATTATTCTAGTTTTTTTTTTTTTTTTTCTGTTGTGATGATTGAATATATAGTCTGAATAACTTATAAAGAATAAAGATTTTGGAGGCTGGGCAGTCAATGGGTCCTGCTCAGGTCTTCCCAATGAAGGTGCTTTCCGGAGAGTCCCAAAGTAGGCCAGTGCCACAGAATGCTAGCAAATCAAATCCAACAGCACAATGAAAAGACTACCATGATCAAGTGGGATGTATCCCAGGAATACATTGTTTTATTGTTTTTTCTTTTATGGTTCACAATTTTGCTGTTGTGTTTAAGATTTTTTTCTTTTTTCTTATCTGAGGTCCTGAAGAGTTTCTCCTTCTTCTCTTTTCCTTAATATTGCATTTGGGAATCAATGGTATTATTTAGATAGCTGGCTCACACTAGCTCTCAAGAGTCATTTGGTAATACTAACACCTTTTTGTTTGTTAAATGACATCACCTTCTTAGCATGGGATTGACTATATCCATTTTATTTACACAAAGAAATCACCAAAGGCAAAAAGTTTTAGTCCTTTTTTTCCCCCTAAAGTGGTTGTTATATATTTTCTTTCTTTTTTTTTTTTTTTTTTTTTTTTTTTTTTTTTCCGTACTGGGGATTGAACTCAGGGGCATTCTACCTCCGAGCTATACCCCAGCCCTATTTTTATTCTTTATTTTGAAACTGAGTCTCACTAAGTTGCAGAGTGTCTCACTAGGTAGCTGAGGCTGGCCACGAACTTGGATCCTCTGGTCTCAGCCTCCCGAATGCTGGGATTACAAGCATGCGCCACCACGCCCAGCTTTGTTATACATTTTCAAACACAGCACTTTTTGTGTTCTATGTTAAATTAATTTTTTCACAGTTTAGACATAAAGAACTTTATTTTGTTGCATATTAAGTTCATCAATTGCTGGGACATGTGTTGAAAGAATTATGCTTTCTCCATTGAATGTCCTGTGTATTTTTAGTGAAAATCATTGTATATGTATCCACATTGTCTTTTATTAAACCTAATCATGCCTGTATATTTATGCTCTTATTGTAGATGGTATGCAGTGAGAATTTAGGTATCTCTCCCCAAGAACTATCATCTCTTTTATTCAGTGATTTTAGAACATTTTTTATTAATTGTTATTATTGATATAGTTGGATTAAATTCTACCATCTTACTAAGTACTTTGTATTTATTTAATTTATTTGTTTCTTTTTAATTTATTTTCACCTTTGTGCTTGATTGAATACTTTTTATGATTTCATTTTATTTCTCCAAGACTTCAAATGTTAATGCTCTTACCCTCATAATTACCTACAGAACCGCGCATTTGCCACTCAACCTGCATCTTTTTTGTTTATATATCGTAAACAGTCCTCCTGACACTTGATCTCATTTAACTAATCTAAAAATAGATGTTTAAAAAATCCATGAAGTTCTTTGGATTCCCTACTAACAGACATTATCAGCAGTGTGTGTATTTGCAGGGAATTTGCTTTTTGAAACTATCTAATCATCAGTCTCTAAATGCAGATCGCCTCTCTCACATCTGGAGTTTGATATAGGAGCATATGAAGATGTCTTTGGAGGTCATTGAAGTGTTACATTCACTCTCTTTTTATCCACAGAAGTGACTATTAGACAGTTGGTCTAAATGCTTCTACAAATAATTATGAATGGTTCTGATGAAGGAAACATGATACAGAAAGGGGTTTCCACAGATCACCTCACAAACTGACACAGTTGATTCCATATTACTCACATCCATTTATTTTATTTTGATTTATTGGTGCATTGCAATCATACATCATTATGAGGTACAGGATGGTAGAGGCATACATGCACACAGCACTCATTTAGCCCTTCCCCAATTCCCACCCCATTCCCTCCTCCTCCCTCCTCCTTGTATTCAACTTAGTGACTGGCTTTGATGTTTGTGAATGTATATCATGAGCATTAGGGTGCTTCCCTCTTCCCCCTCCCATCTCACTCAGTTAGGTCACCCTCTTTACTCATCTAAAATTTCTCCTTCTTTGTCTAGAGTCCCTCCTATTTCTCATTTTCTCCCTAGCTTCTGCATATTAGGGAGAACATCCGGCTTTCACTTTTTGTGACCGGCTAATCTCATTATGCTAACATAATGCTCTCCAGTTCCATCCATTACCCTGCAAAGAGCATAAATTTGTTCTTTTTATGATTGAGTAAAATTCCATTGTGTACATATCCCATAGTTTTGTAATCCATTCATCTGTTGTCCGACACCTTCACTGGTTCCATGCATTTAAAAAGGATGGGGGAGGGAAGTTTATTGCCAACAGGTGGGTTTTCAGGGGCCTGGAGGAGAACCATTCATTGGCCTCAAAACCCACCTGTTGGCAATAAACTTCCCTCATAATGATGTATGATTGCAATGCACCAATAAATCAAAATAAAATAAATGGATGTGAGTAATATGGAATCAACTGTGTCGATTTGTCAGGTGATCTGTGGAAAGCCCTTTCTGTATCATGTCTCCTCATCAGAATCATTCATAATTATTTGTAGAAGCATTTAGACCAACTGTCTAATAGTCACTTCTGTGGATAAAAAGAGAGTGAATTTAACACTCCAATGACCTCCAAAGACATCTTCACATGATCCTATATCAAACTCCAGATGTTTAGAGATTGATGATTAGAAATTTCAAAAAGCAAATGCCCTGCAAATACACACACTGCTGATAATATCTATTAGTAGGGAATCCAAAGAACTTGGATTTTTTTAAACATATATTTTTAGATTAGTTAAATGAGATCAAGTGTCAGGAGGACTGTTTATGATATATAAACAAAAAAGATACATGTTGAGTGGCAAATGCGCGGTTCTGTAGGTAATTATGAGGGTAAGAGCATAAACATTTGAAACCTATGTTTATTAGATGCTTTTTCATTAAGACTGCGCTTAGACATACAGCATCTGAATGCCCAGGTTATTTTCTACAGCCTACTTGGTAACTAATGATAATTTTAGCCTGTGATAATTCTAATCTATTTTCTTCCTCACCTTTCTATACAAGCAGACTGCCTCCACGTTTTGGTTTTTTTTTAATGCATTTAACACTTAGGTATGTAAGTCTTAGAATCATGAGGTGCTAATGACTCACCTAATTAGATGATATATCATTAGGTCCCAGAGCTATGCTTTCCCACAAAGAAACCTTCCTTTTTCCACACGTGGTTTGACTTTCCCCCTAGATATGAGCAAACAATACTCCAACAAATGCTGCAATTTATTATGCGTTAATGACATAGCAGGCACCGTGCAATGGCTCCACATATATTATCTCTAACAATGAGACATCTTGAAGAGGGCTAAAGTATAGGCTTAGGTGTGAAGAGGTTGAAAATTAACAGGGAGTCTATTTGATGGGACCTCTGCCATCAGAACATGCATCTTCTAAACTGTTTATCTCTGTGACTTACCACTGGCAATTTTCTCTGCTATGGGGCAAATAAAGAAACAGGTAGTACCCTGGGTACAGAAGCCCTCAGATTCCTACCACAGTATACACTTCAATTATCATTGCATGATCCCAAGTCTTCTCATTAATATGGAATTCACAAAGAAACACACTCCATTTAATGTATACCCACGACATAATTATTTTTGTTCTTTCGTTAAAAACTATGAAATTGTAGTATGAATAAAGAATGCTGGGGTAGTTATTTCACTTAGGAAATTTTATAGTAATATTTGAATGTACTGGATGCTATTTAATAAATTCAGAATGTGCATATGTAAAAAAATAGTCTTTTGTCTTCTCAGGTGTGAATGTCCTCAAGGAATATAGTTTTGACACCGAAGTCTTGAAAATGGTGTGGTTTATGTATTTATGTATTAATTAATTAATTAATTAATTTTGTGGTACTGGGGATTAAACCCAGGGGCATTCTACCCCCAAGCTTGTACCCCTAGACCTATTTTTTATTTGTCATTTTTGAAACATGGTCTCCCTAAGTTGCAGAGGGCCTCACTAAGTAGCTGAGGTTGGCGGTGAACTTGTGATCCTCCTTTCTCAGCCTCACAAGTACTGGGATTACAAGTGCGTGCCACTGTAACTGGCATGGATTTACATACTGTTACTACAAAAATAAAATTTGATAACTCCTTTTGTTAAATTACTTTATATCTGTGCATGCAAGTCTTCAATTAGTAGGACTATTTGACTCAATTTTAAATAAAAGTATCTATTTTTTACTTTAAACAGTACCTTGTAAATTGAGGCTTGGTATTTAGCCTTGGCACCACAAAAAATCTGAAGGGGCTTCACTAAAAGTGGTGTCTAGTTTAGTTTTATTCTTATGATGTGGGCATTTCAGGAATGATCACCTAGAATTCTCTACACTTCTTATGTAAATGTAGAGGATTTTTTTTTTTATGAGAAAAATGTGCTGCAAAAAGACTTTGGCCTCAATATCCTATTGTATTTACTTCTTGTATTTAAATATTGAAATAAAAACTACTAACATACTACGCTGTTCACATTAAGCCAGGAATTTGGTTATACATTTAACAATTTTTCTTGCCCAGGAGACAGAACTAACACTGTTGCCAGCTTAATGCCTTTTTGTGTATAAAGCTTTAGTAAAGTACACTTGAGAAGATGTGATCACGCTTAGTATAAAGTGGATGGTGCTGAGGCATATTTAGTTTTAGTCACCCTTAGCCTTTCATTACACACACTATTTTATATAGTATCCCATAAGAGTCGATGAGTTAGATGAGGAAAGTGAGAATAGAGGAGATAACTGACTACTATCCTCTGAAGGTACATTACAAAAATGTGGGCATGCTTTTTTTGTGGATTTGAGAAGGAAGGTGGATTTGGGTAGGGAGAAGTAGGCACAGCTATTCTAAGGAGCAGGATCATGAACTAAGAAAGTTACATACTAATCACAGATTTGCATTCAGTCTCAGCAACTGAGCAAGCCCTTCTTCCAAAACACACACACACACACACACACACACACACACACACACACACACGGGCACACATGCACACACACACACATGCACGTCCCATACTTTGACAGTAGAACTTCCTGTCATGTCATATAGAATGTAGAATGTGGATGGGTGAATGTGGACGGGGAGCTGCTTCTGCTTGGCTCTTCCTGCTGCCTTCCGCTCATCTCATCACAGTCTATGTGTGAGTGAGGGTCACAGGAGGATACTGCTTGTGGGCAAAGCTCTACAAATTATAAACACATGATGGAAGGCAATTCATTCAACCAAAGTGCACAGAGCTTTGCTAGCTGCAGAAAGGGACTACAGCACGTGGTTATAGCATGCCCTTTATCCTTGTAAGAGGAAACAAGTGCAAAAGAATGACATAGGAACCCAAGCCAGTGTGTGAGTAAGCTGTGGAGAGGCAGGAAGTGCCGGGGGCCTTAGACAGCAGTCAGTAGGACCCAGAGAGCTTCCTCAAAACTTTACCAAAACAGGGTTCTTCTGTCCTACATTCCAAAGGAAAACCACCAGTATTTTATAGAAAGAGAAAAAGAAAGTGATGGCAAATCTGAAAATGATAATAGCTAAATAGGATAATGGTATTACAAGATTATTTCATTTTGTTTTTCTTAGGGAAGGGTAGTGAACTTTTCTGGTAGTCTGAGCTTAATGCTGAGAAGACCTTCAGAGAAAGAAGACAAATCAAACCAAACCAAAGAGAGGAAATGCAAATCAAAACAGCGCCCAGTAGATGAAGAATGCAGATAGGCTAGAAACAGCATTGGAGCTCACTGGGCTCCTCATCACGCTTCTTTTTTATCATCTTTATACCACATTCATAGCTCAGGACCTTGCAGGAAAATGTATGAAGTTCTGAGGAGGAGGGCAAAGAGACAAGGAGCAAGAAATGGTCTTCAAGAGTCCTAAGGACCCTAATCTTTTATTTATCTATTTGTGTATCATCTATCTATCTATCTATCTATCTATCTATCTATCTATCTATCTATCTATCTTCTATTTTTGGTACTAGGGATTGAACACAGGGGCATTCTACCCCTGAGCTACACCCCCAGTCCTTTTTAATTTTTCTTATTTCAAAACACGTTCTTCCTAAGTTTCTGAGGCTGGCCTTGAACTCACAATCCTCCTGTCTCAGCCTCCCAAGTCTTGGGATTACAGGTGTATTCCGCCATGCAGGCTCATTTATCATTTTTCATCCATCAATAGTTATTAGTGAGGGAATTATTTAAAGTAATTATGCCCATTTTAAGAAATTTGAGGAGAAAGTGATAGATATATAAAACTCGGTACTACAAAGAAAAAGCAAACCAAGAAAAAAAAAATACTACTGGGAACTGTATTTCCTTTTCTGTCTCACATTTCTTCTCTCTGACTTCTTTTTACTTGTCTTCTCATCCTCTCTTCTGCTACCATCCTTTCTAAACAAACACTCTACTTAGGAAATTAGATCATAATTACCTTCGCATATCATTCAAACAGTATGTATGTGAAATGCAAGAGACCTGCCTTATCCCACAGTTTTTATCTATGAATATTTTTAGTGGTATAATAGAAGACATTGTGGGATATTTGAACTCCCTTTGCAGGTTTCCTCACAGGAAGAAGAACATGTAGCTATGCAATTAGGTTTTTTGAGGCTTTACATAAAAACAATTATATAGATCAAAAGGATTAAGGTGTGAGAGAAACGTGTAATTCCAAGTGAAATGGGAAAATCCTAGTTGATATCTTTGTTACAGTGACACACTGTGAAGGAAACTGAAAGTAGGTTATGACAAAGGAGTACAATCTAGTTCACCAGGCAAGAAGTAAAAGGAGTTAGAAAAAGTGCCATATTTTTGCTTTTAAATATATGATGTTCAAATATGGGGAGGTTTTTTTTTTTATTCTCTTCAGCTTGTAGTAATTTCGAGAAACTTTATTCAGTACCTTTATATTAGACAGCAGTTAGTCCCTAGGGGATTTTATTTCCATGTCTTCATCTATTCACGTCAGTGATTGAATTAGTGTTTCAATGTGACTTTACATAATGGTATTTATTGCTGGAGTTATAAACAAGCTTAGACTATTTTTTCATTTAACAGTTCATCTTTTAATATGACAAGAGATTTGAAAACTTTCATAAAATCTAGTTTAAGGCAAGATAAAAACCATAGGGAAGAAGAAATGAACCTAATGTAGGCTTTTTAAAGGAAATTTGTATCATATGTTGAAAGCTGGGGGTTTTCATTTGAAAAGAGAGAGATTTCATAAAGGCAACCATGGAATATGAGGGTCACCTACCTTTAAATTATGTCTTTAATAAAATTTTATAAAAATGTATTGATTTCCAATTAATAATAAACATATCAAAGACATAAAATATTCTTTATCAAAATACTTGGAAAATATTTCCACATCAAACCAATTGATGATTAGTTATTTTGTAGTGTGTGTGCGTGTGTGTGTGTGTGTGTGTGTGTGTGTATGTTACTGGGGATTGAACCCAGGGCAACCCCAACCCAATTTTATTTTTTATTTTGAAACAGAATCTCACTAAGTTACTAACAGCCTCACTAAATTACTGAGGCTGGCCTGGAACCTGTGATCCTCCTGTCTTATGCTCCCAAGTACTGGGATTATAGGCATGCACCACTAGACCCAATGGATAGCATTAAGACACTCCCTAAGGTGGATTTGGTCCTGGGACTGTTCAATCTACTCAGTAGGCAAAGTGCAAAGTGTCCATTGATAGGCTCTCAGAAAGGGAAGAATTGCTCTGACATGAACACTGGAATTCTGGAAGAATTGTAACTTGCTTATCTCTTGGTGGCTGTAGGTAATAAACTCGAACATATGTGTCTTGAGTGACAAGCTGTGCAGATTCATGGGGGTGGGGGAAGGATGTGAATCTGCCTAATCATTTTTTCTCATTTTATATGTTTACTCTGCTTTTCTCTATTTTTCCCCTGCTTGGGAGGAAACAGGTATTCATGTAGAATTTAATGTTATTTTAAATAAGGTATACTAATGTGTGGAAATAGTATAGCATTTGAAGATCAGATCTGTAAATTCAAGCAGTTGACCTATCATGTCTGGTATTCCAAATCTGGGCAATGGTTTTAACCTCTCTGAGGTTAATGTTTTTTTTTTTCTCGAAAAGCATTAAAACTGTATCCTCACACATAAGATAGGGTAACTAAATAAAGACACGCAAAATTAGTAATTTACCAAAAATGATGACTTCACACACCTGAAGCATCATATTAACACTAGCTGTTATTTTATGGAAAAACACCCGTGGGCATTGAGCATCCCAGGCTAACAGATTCATTGTTTTCTCTTATGTATGTATGTATGTATGTATGTATGTATGTATGTATTTATTGGTACTGGAGATTGAACCCAGGGGCATTCTACCTCTGAGCTACACCCCTAGATCTATTTTTTATTCTTTATTTTTGAAACAGGGTCTCACTAAGTTGCAGAGAGCCTCACTAAGAAACTGAGGCTGGCCACAAACCTGGATCTTGTGGTTTCAGCCTCCCAAGTACTGGGATTACAAGCGTGTGCCACCATGCCCGGCTTTATTTATTTGTTTGTTTGTTTGTTTTATACTGTGAATTGAACCCAGGGGAATTCTACCTCTGAGCTACACCCTCATCTTTATTTTAGTTTATATTTTGAAACAGGGTTTTGCTAAGTTGCCGAGGACCTCTGTAAGTTGTGGAGGCTGGGCTCATACCTATGATCTTCCTGTCTCAGTCTCCCCAGTACTGGGATGACAGGTGTGCACACCATACTGGCTGTTTTCTCCTCTTCAACTCTCTGTCTCCATCTACTTCCACCTTGATCCCATGCATTGCCATCATTTGACATTGCTCCATTTGAAAGCATCAGTGAAACCTCACATCACATGTTTTACCTTCAATTCCTAGTTCTTTCTCATGCATCTAATTTCCTCTCAGTCTTAAGTTTCTCAGCCAGTATTCGTCTTAAGACTCATTCCTTTTTGTGCCCGTGCTTATTCCATGGACCTTTTACATTTTCCTTCTTCAATTCCTATCCTGTTGGTTATTAGCCCGGGGTAACTTGTCTCTCCATTTCTTATGTTTACATGTTGTTTTTTTTTTTCTTCAATTTAACAAGAATAACAACTGAAATACGAATGAAGCATTATAATTTACATATATGAATATATAAATATTAATATGAATTTAACTATAAATGCATAAACTATAACTACATATATAACAGCCTGACTTCATGCTGACAGTATATTATAGAAATCACACATTATCAGTTTTCAATAAAACTTAGTCCTGAGTTTGTTATTTCATGATTCTTTTTCTCATCTATAGTCTTCTGTTCTCTGTTAGAGATATTGCCTACCAGCCTGTCCTTCATCCTTAAAAATAGTTCTGGAAAATTTTATTTCATTATAGCCTGATCCTTTACTCTGACATTTTATAGAAATAACTCATTATCTTCCTTGCAAAATATACACAGATCTATTTACTCTGTGTTGGGGAATTTGTTTAAATAACTCCTTTAAATGACATAATTTTGGTCTGTTTTATTGGTGAGTAAAATTCAATTTTGAATATATCCCATAATTTTGTGATCCATTCATCTGCTTATGGACACCTGGGTTGCTTCCATTACTTGGTTACTATGAATTGTGCTGCTATAAAAATGTATACGTATGTATTACTACAATATGCACATTTCAGTCCCTTTGGAAAGATACCCAGGAGTAGTATACCTGATCATACGGTGGTGGATCCATTCACAATTTTCTGAGGAATCGCCACTGATCTCCAGAGCAGCTGCATTAATTTGCAGTCCCACCAACAGTGTAGAAGATTTCCTGTTTCCTCACAACCTCACCAGCATTTATTGTTGTTTGACTTCTTGATGATTTCCATTTGCATGAAAACAAATGGATCTGGTGAACTTTGTGTTAAGTGAGAAGAGTCAGGAGTGGAAGTGAAAGGTCACAAGTCTTCTCTCATATGCAAAAGCTATGGAGTCCTTGGGATAGAAGAGGGACTTCAGGCAATGAAGAAAAACTCCAATGGAGTAAAGGAGGTGGTTTTAGGGAGAGGGGAGGGAGAATTAATGAAGGAAACACTTTCAGGGATATATGTGAGAATACCAATGTCAATCTCAGTATCTTGCATGAGGAAGGGAGAGGGGAGGGAGCCAGAGGAAAGCTCACCAAGTGCTGAATGTATGTCACCAACATTGTAAACAACATAATGATACAAAACTATCATACACCAGTAAAAGTAGAGAAAAACACCTCCTTTATGTAAGGGAGAACACGTGTTCATGAACACGTGTTCATTTTGCATGGCTTGGGCAGAGATTTCTTGACTCTAAGTAAATTTCCGATTTTAAGTTAACTTAATCATTTCAACACTAAATTTCAAGATATATCTTGGAATAATTCTGCAATATATTTTCAAGAATGTGATAAAGCATGTTTTCTAACTAATCAAATATAAAATTTATAGGATCATTTTATACCCCATCCGTGTTCCTCAGTGCCCCTGGCTTTAGAGAGTTGTCAATAATTGTTTTCTATATCTTCACATCATTACTTTGCTTAACACACATACACACACACACACACACACACACACACACACACACACATCCTGGAGTGAATGTCAAATTTCTAGAATTTATCTAGTTGAGTTATATTTGTAATACAAAGACATATGCTATGTTGTTATGGGAATTGAGATAAATGGGTTATTAATGGGCAGGTCTACAGGGCATCTCACTTTTCTGATGTATAAACACTTTTGAAAGCAGAAGGACAGGATGAAGGACGCAGTTCTGAAAGAGACTTAATTGCCAATTATTCCCGGCACCCTCTACTAAGAAACCCTGCATGCTACAGGTACTAAAAAAATAGACTCTGGGTTCATGCTTCATTAATTCAAGTTCCATATTTGCTGCTTGATAACCCTGAGATTTTCAGGGAATTTAATAAGGTCTCTGTGCAGTAAATGACAGTAGTGCTGATTTGTAAGGCTGTTACATTGGTGCTCGTTCTTGCTATTTGGGGTGAGCTGCACTTAACAAGTACTAATGCCATGCATGCATTTGTAGACAAGAGCTTTAATTAGAAGAGGTATACTTAGTGATATTCCCATATAAAAACGAAGGCAAAACTTATTCTTTACTGGAAGCCATTTATAATGTAAAATTCATGAGTATGTATTTTATAGAGGAAAGAATATAAACCACAAAATATTGATCCCCAACTGTTTTAAAAACATTTTTCTAGTTATAAATTGTTCGTTTTTCATAGAAAATTTGTAAATACAAGAGAAAGTTTAAAAATATGTCCATCTAAAATTCCCTGCATGTAATTTTTATTATAATTTTGATAAATGTCTTCTTCAGATTTTTTTCCACTGTTGCAATAAAATATACAATTCAAATCATCATAATGAAGTCCTAATTGTGTAATATTACCAATTAATAGATTAATTTTATGTTTTACTCACAAATCTATACTCTTAATGTAGAATCAGTTCAGGTTTTCCTCCCAGCAATTCAATTAGTTTGCTATTATTGTCTTTATTTTATAAAAAAAAAAAAAAAAAAATCCCAGAAGCTCAGAGAACTTAACTTGCCTAAGGTCTCCCATGTGAATCGTTTGGACATTCATTCATTAAAGAACCAGCTGATTACACTGGTAAGCAGTGGGTTTTAAGACATGTATTTTACAAAGCTAAAATCATACAGATTTTCTCCAAATATGTAGCATGTAAAAAAAATAATAATATAAACTTTGAAAAGGATTAACGAGGCACTCACAACATCAAGATATTTACCATGTTCTTTTATCCTTGTTTATTTTAGTAATATAGGACTGTGTTTTACTTAACGAGTCACTCTAGAAATTATATATTTTAAAACATATTTGCCAAAATATTTGGGAAAAATTATTTTACTTTTTTCTGGTGTTGTTCTATAGGTAGTTTTAATGCCCATAACATGTGCAGTATTCAAGTAAATTTTGACTTTTCTTATGAAAGAGTACCTAATATGATTATATATGGGATAGCAATACATTAGGGGAAAACAAGCCTGTCTGTTTTCAAATTTGTCTCTATAGACTCACACATATAAAATTTCATGTCTTGGTGTGGTTTATTTCAGCTGCTTTGCTGTTTTGTTCTAGCCGGAAGCAAAATAACTTCCCATTCTAAATTTGTTATTTTGCAACTGGTGCCTTTAAATGCTCTGCATGTTGCAAAATGTTATCAGAGAGATCCTTAGTAATGGTTTTAATATCTATATCACCATACTACATGGAGCCTTTGGTCATTCTCAGTGTATGATCGAGGTGAGCAGGGGGGGCTAATATGATTGCTTTGGAAATAAGTTGTGAATAATGAATACATTGTGAGGAAGAGAATAATGTCTGCAGTGCTGATTGACAGACCCATTCTTAAGTTATTAGAACAGCGTTATCATATTTTGGAAAGAGAATTTCATAAACCCAGAGCAGAATGTTGGTGTTTATAAATTCTTTTCTTGATTTTTTATGAAATCTTATGAATCTGGTATACTGCTTCCATGACTACCATTTTTATACATATTTGATTACTTTATATTGTAATTTACTGCTCAAAAGCTCAGGATTCAACAGCAGGAGCTCAGTTAGAATTTAGCGAGTTTATAGCTTTGTTTGGCCCTCGGCACAAGCAATAAAATCGTAGCTTTAAGTACCATTGGGGTTTATAGAATGAAGACATCTGCATTATTATATTAAAATGTTCCTCTGTGTAATAAATATAACTGACAGTAGTGCATGACTTTCTTTATGAAAAAAATATGTTGATAGCGATAGAGTCTTAAATACTGAAGAAACTGTCAATTAAAATTTTATGTGCCTAGTTACCATCTAAATGCTCAACAGATGTCCATATTACAGTTTATTGCTGGGTATTCCTAATAAAAGTTTTAGTTAAAATTATTTTTTTAAATGCCCCTTAATACACTGTATTAACCTTCCATTTCCTTTAATAGTGTTTGATGTTTATTAGTCTGATACATTCTTTGGGGGTAATGTATGTGTTTCAATTATTACAACTTTGAGTAAGTTTTTATAATAATGTTATTCAGGCCTCTAGACTTCAGTGTTATCTAAATAGTGTTGAGTGTTCTTTCCCCTGAATCTGATGGAGTGATTTGTGGAAGCACAGCGAGACACTGGCTTTAGAAGGATAGGTCACATCCTAATATTGGGATGCCCAGCCAGCCCAGTTCACATATATCTGAGTGTTTTTCTGGGAACAGAGAACTGATCATGTGACTCTCAGGTCAACCAAGATGCTTGGTCCCTAGAGATAAAAATGCTGTGTTAATGAGAAGTGATGGTAAAACAGAGACTTTTTTTTTCAACAGTTACCTGCTCATATCGATCTTCCAAGAATGATCCTGTACACAATTTATCATCTAAAGCTGTTTAAGATTATATAGAATTTTTATATGTTTCGTTTTACATTGTAAAATCCGACAAGCATATAGTTACAATTTGGTGCCAGCAAATAATTTTGTCTTTTGATAGCAGTGAAAATATGTATTACTTCGTACTAAGTAAATAAAATTTACTTTTTTTTGTATTAGGAATTGAACTCAGGGGAATTCTACCTCTGTGTTATACTCCCAGCCCTATTTCATTTTTTATTGTGAAATAGGGTTTCACTGAGTTGCAGAAGGCATTGCTAAGTTGCTGAGTCTGACCTGGAACCAGAGACCCTCCGGTCTCAGCCTCTTAAGTACTGGAATTATAGGAGTGGACCACCACAGTCATCTCCAAAGATTACTTCTTTAATGTATTAACACTTAGTATTCAAATGTAATTCCTGAGATAATAAAAGAAGTGTGTAAATAATTTTTGGCTACTACATTATTTTATCATGGACTATGTCACTTTAAGTAGAGGGAATTTATTTGTCATTCATAACCTTCAATGTTTATTACTATCCAGTGCCCTTCATTTGGTTTTGAAGTAGATAACATTTTTAATTAAAAATATATAGAGCCGGGCGTGGTGGTGCACGCTTCGGGAGGCTGAGACCGGAGGATCCGGGTTCGCGGCCAGCCTCAGCTACCTAGTGAGGCACTCCGCAACTGAGTGAAACTCAGTTTCAAAATAAAGAATAAAAAATAGGGCTGGGGGTATAGCTCATAGGTAGTATGCTCCTGAGTTCAATCCCCAGTACCGCAAAAAAAAAAAAAAAATATATATATATATATATAAATATATATAAAAAAAATATATATATATATATATATATATAAAAATATATAAATATATATATTTATATATATATATATAGATGTCACTATCCACAAATCTTTGTCTTTTCATGACTGAGAATTAAAGCATCTATTGGCCTTGAGGCTATTGAAATAAATATTTGAGCTTTAAATGATGGTAATATGATGATTGTGGTAAATACTACCATAACTCAAACATTGCCTGGGAAGAGAGAGAGAAGAATGTATGTAGGTTTAATTAGCATGTGCTTTCTATTCCTAAATTATTTTTGTTCAACTTATAAGCCTTTTTATTTCTGAAAAGGAATTAATTTTTTTGCATATTAAAGATGCTTATAATTCTCTTTGTTACTTTCCAAGACATATTGTAAAGATTGTTTCCTCTTTGAAGATTTGCAAGACAGGATTCTCCTTTTTATTTTCATTACTTCTTTCGCTTTAATGTTGCCTTATTTTCTTTTAGATAAAATCTCAGAGATAATTTATTCACTCAGTTACAATTATTGATTAATTTACTGTTTAGCTCCTTGAGCAAAGGTATTTTGGGTAATTCATTTTTATATAAGAATAGATACTCAATAATTGTGCATTAGGTAAATAGATAGTAGCTACACATAAAGCTTTAGTAGAAGTATGAAAAATAAAATATTGTTATGTCCCGCTGGTGAAATTAAATGATTATTTAAGTTATTCCCCTGCAGTGATTTCATAAGGACATCTCCTTAATGCAAAAGATACTGGATCAGAAAAGAAGCTACCTTTGTATTTAAATACAGAACAAATAATTTTCTATTTTTCACAACTGTCTTTATTTTGTGCCTCCTACTCCACTGTAAAACTTTCAATGACTATTCTAACCACATGTCCCCAGTTTTGATTGGGAAATTATTTTGCCATTTTAACTATGACGAATTTTCAGGACCAATGATCAATAACACAAATATTGCTGAATTTTCTCACTTAAACAAATATGTTCAATTCACAAGCCTAGCCTACGATGGATGAAAAATGCTATAATATAACCAAGATAATCAATTTTCATCTCAGAATTTTTGGATTTTTGTATTAAAATAATATTTTATTAACTATAAAAATTCTGAATAAATAATGAAACAAGAGATGAATTACCAAGCAGATAACAAAGTTTAATCCATGATGAGAGGAAATCATCATTATAAATGTTTCTCCTATACTTAGATTTTAAGATAAACACAGTCTGAATCTTAGGAGTGCTTATATGTGATTACATATGCAAGTTAAATCATTTTCATCCTATGTAAAATAGGAAACATGACATATCAAAATATATCCTTATTAATCAATTATCAGATTTACTAATTTATAAAATAAACTGAGTGCTGGAATTATAGCTCAGTAGTAGAGCTTGTCTGGCACCACAAAGTCCAATTCCAAGCACTGCACAGCAAAACAAGACAAATCAAAATTCAAGCATACATTATTTTCCTTATATTAGGTACTAAAAAGACTCCAAATATATAATTAAAGAAGACAGTCAAAAGTCTTTGATCAAATTTTATTTAATTCTTCATAAAAGAATACAGTTAATTTTCTAAAACATTTCTTTTTGTTTTATCTTGTTGGTTTTTTTTCTTTGTTCTTTTTTTGATGTTTGTTTGTTTCGTTTTATTTTGAGGTTGATATGAAATCCACGAAGTGGTGGCTGATTCCATCATCCATCAATCATTATGCAGTCTACACCATTACCTCAAGAAGCCAGACCACTTCCTCAGACCCAGAAAAGGCCTTGCTTTTCTGTTGGATTGCTCTGGTTTCTACTAGTCATGTCTCAAGGCATTTTGCTGCTCACTGAAACAAGGAATCAGCCTGTGATCTGACTTGGTGTCATCCAATAATTTACTTTTCGCTTTCTTGCTACTTGGAGCTGAGTAATATTTCCTGGCATGGTAGGTTATTACCAATAGTAATCAACCACCCTAGAGAACAAATGTGCACGATAAGAAAGTTTCAACACACAGTGCCATTTTTCATTAAATAACCTTGTGATGCAGACACTACAGAGACCAAAATATTTACCTTAAGATGAGATAATAGAGGCCACAGTCTAAATAACTTGCTCAAGCCCATCCATCTAAGAAGTGGATCCAATTCTAAATCAAATCAAATGCACATATGCTACACTTTTCACACCTTGGAACACTGGTGTCAGCCACCATTATGCTAGGCTGGTGGCATTTTATCGACCCTTCGTGAAATTAGTTATTGTGAAAATGAGAAGAATGTCCATAATTGAAAGGTGTTTTAGCTTCCCTTTGTGAAGCATAATTTTCCATGTGTACTTGGCATATTTGGGAGCACAGGTCCGGCAGATGCTAGTTTAGACATTGTGGTACGTTCTGGAAAAAGCAAAGTTATGTAGATAGTAAAAAGATCAGTGGTGGCCAGGGATTATAGGAAAGGAAGGGATAAATAGGTGGAGCATAGTGAGTTTTTAAGGCAATAAAATATTCTGCATAATTCTATAATGATGGACATATGCCATTATAACCTTTTTCCAATCACATAAATCATCACACACACACACACACACACACACACACACACACACACACACACCCTTTCCAATCCTGTAGAACACACAACACCAAGAGTGAACTCAATGCACAATATGAACTTTGGGTAGTAATGATGTGTCAACATAGGTTCAACAATACAACAAATGTACCACTCTGGTGGTTACTAATGGAGGAGACTATGTGTGAGTCTACGAAGTGGGCATATGGGAAATCTTGGCATCATGTTCTCAGTTTTGCTTTGAAACTCACTCTGCTCCAGGAAGGACAAAAATCTCACAAAGAGTAACGTGGGCACTCTGATAAATGCAAATATAGACACTTTGGTGAATCCTATTGGCAGACATAGGGGTGGTGAGTTGAGGGTGTAGTCAAAGCTTAACTTAATGGCCACACAGTTAACCGTTCAAGATATAAATTTTACTAATAACCACTCATTGGATTTTGCCAACTGAGTTCAGGCAGCAGGAAATCTTTCCTGGGGTTTGTGATGTAGCACAGAAAGGTAAAATTAGTAGGAAATATGTGTCTGTGAAATACATATCTAGGACTGTCTTGTGGTTGGTGGGCATGTGATCAGTTAGGAGAAACGTAGCTCATTTGCCTTAAACCTTTACTGTCTTCTTCTTGTAGGCTGTGCAAACAACTTCATGAAATTATTATTCGTGAAAAAACATGTCTCATGAATATAATTTTATGCACAGTTTAACACGAGGCATTTAAAAGCTAATAAAATGTCATCTGCTCATAAGTTAAATGCCTTAAAAACATGAATTATGAGGCATTTAGAGTCAGGATTTCAGTGATTCTCTTTGCTCAGCCTCAGTCTTACTTATGTTGAACATGACCCTTCATGCTCTTAGGATATCTCGCATAGTTTTTTTTTTTTTTTCCTTCCACCTCCAGGCTATAATTCTTTGACATTTTTAGGGAAAACAAATCCAGTTTATTGACCATGCACTTTTCACCTTGTACTGCATTAGTACTTAAAAGTACTATCTCATCTTGGAGATATGAAGAAATGAATTCATATGCCAAGTATATCTGCCCATCTTTCTGTTAACAGAGCCCTGATTTCTCATTATAAGCACTTTGATCCCAAATAACCGAGGGACAGATGGGTCTCTGGCTGCCTTTAGAGTTAATTCAGCATTGCTATAAACCAAATATTATGGTGCCTTTCCCCTTTTGTTGATGGGTTTAGGGTGAAGGTGATCCCAGATTAGAATGAGGAGAGAAATGAAGGCTTTTATGAAGCCCCCTGGCTGCACAGCCAAGACATTGGCAGACGTTCTTTTCTGCCCCAGATGTTGGCATATCTGGATGTGATGCATGGACCAGCTTCCATGAGGGGAGTGGAGCCTGAGGCTCAAGTGGAACCTGAGTGGCCAGCAGGGCAGAATGTGGATCCCAATGAATCAGTGAGTTTCGGAGGCATCCCTGCTTAAAATAGACCTTAACTTTGGACCCTCGTTAGGAGATAATATTGCTTCCTGCTCATTTGATGTGGTATTCATGGTTCCTGGAATCGAAGATGTTCTGACCTAAAATGTAATTCCCATTGACAATACTTGCATTGTTTTTTTTTGTTTTATGGTTAAGACTTGTTTTTGAATATTTCAATTTACCTTGGATTAAATCTCAGAAAAATGCGAGATACTCGTTGAGTTCAGTGCAAAGCATCTTTGCTCAAGATGGTGGTAATAATGAAAGCACATTTTTATTGAGAGTTTAATATATGCAGATGGTATTCTCACTGCTTTATGTGAAGTGCCTCACTTAGTCCTCACGACATGATAAAGTGCTCTTATTAATCGAGTCTTATAGCTGACAAATTTATAGTTAGAAAACCCGAGTATTGTGATACTATCAGAATTCCAGTTCAGACTGTCTGACTAAATCAAATAAATGTGCTTATTTATTTATTTATTTATTTATTCTTGTCATAAAAACCTAGTTGAGATTAACTTGCTTATATATTTTTCTATCTTGTTGCCTAACTTGTCATTTTTTTTCTTTTCTTTTTTTTTTTTTTGATTGGGAATTGAGCCCAGGGGCATTCTAATTCCAAGCTACACACACAGCCCTTTTTAAGACTTTTTTTGCTTGTTTTGATACAGGATTTTATCATGTTGCTACAAGTCTCTCTAAATTGCTTAGGCTGTACTGGAACCTGTGATCCTCCTGTCTCAGCCTTTCAATAATTAATAAATTGGGATAAAAAGCCAATTTGTCTTTATTTTGAAAGATTTTTTTAAAAAAGTCAGGTACACTTGCCAAATTAATTGGTGTAATCTTTCAGCCACAAGAAATTGATGTATCAGATATTAAGTACTGACCTCCCTCCAAACCAGATTCTATAGCAATAATATTAAATCATATGTTATTTTGGGTGCTTCTTGGCTGCAAGAAAATATACTGTGTATTCCACACATCCACTTCCTTCATGTTTGGAAACACTGGTGAGGCAAAAGACATTTTCATTTCTATATTATGTTCAAGGTGAGCAAGGTCCTGGGACATCAGGTAACTTGACCCATTTCCTGGAGCTAATCGATGGTTGATTGTATGATTCTCCTGAAGTCTATCTACCGTGACTCTGTCAGTTAGCCTCTAGGCTTTGCTGCTTCCCACTTTCCTTTATCAGAAGAAGTGCATACTTACCTCTCAATACATCATTTTGGTATGAATTTTAAATTAACAATTCTGTAGCTTATAAGTTTAAGTTTTCCATGTGTGCATGGATGCCTTTACCAGCTTGTACTTAACAAAGACTCATGATTACAATGCACCGATAATAAAAAAAAAAAAAAATTAAGTTTCCCTGTATATTTACAAGCAGAATAACTTAACCATAACTTACTTGGCAACAGCAAAACAAGGGGCATGCACATTATCCGAAGGACCTTTTTCCAAGCTGAGCCACATGCATTTTACTTTTTACTGTCTTTGACATTCCAGTAGCTCCATTATTTTATTGAGGATTTCATGGTGGCTTAGACTGTGCTGTTGAAACAGTTCTTATAAGCTTAATGGCTGTGTGCGGTGACACATGTCTATAATTCCTGTATTTGGGAGGCTGAGAAAGGAGGAACACAGGGTTGAGATCTGCTTCAGCAATTTAGCAACACCCTCCGCCATTTAAGAAGTCTTTGTTTGAATATTAAAAATAGAAACAGCTGAGGGTGTAGCTCAGATGTAGAACGCCCTTGGGACAATTCCCGTACCATAAAAACAAAAAACAATAACGATAACCCCCTTAAAAAAAAATCTCCAGGGACTTGTTATTCTGTCTGCAGAACCACATGTGACTTCACAGTGAATATTTAAAAGTTTGAGAATTGTAAGAATCATTGTTGTTTCAAGTTCCTACACTACATTTTAGAAATCACCAGTTTCACAAAAGACAATATAGTACAAATAACTTTTTAAAATATTTTTTTTAATTGTCAGGCATATCAACGTCTTTTCATAGAATATTAGCAAAGCCAGGTGCCTGTCTGGTTCTGTTTGGGGTTTTCTTTGTATGCAGTCTTACAACAAATTGACAATGTAATTTTTTTTTTACTTCCATAACCATCTTTAAAGAATCAGTATAATGTGCAGGTACCAAGAAAAAGTACAGATCTTATTACAGGTGGAAAATGTAGCCAATTATGATTTGGCAATATTGGTGTGGAGCTGGAATATTGGTTGCTGATTATTTTGGCTGAATGATGGATTAAGAAACCTTGAAAAATACCACCACTGCCTGGATCCTGCCTCCAGGGTCCTGTTTTTCTTGGTTGTGGGCCAGGGCTGGACTTCAGGAGTCTTAAAGGTTCTGTGGACTCTGATATGACACCAAGGCTTAGAATCACTCACATAGAATAGCTGTGTAGGAGCTAAACAGTTACTATGAAAAAAAGAAGCCACTCGAAAGTGACTAAACCGCTAATATTCAATAATACTCAAACTGCAAAACTTAAAAAAAATCAATAACACATTGCTCATACAAAGCCAAATCTTTAATTAAATAAGTTGTAGAGGATTTATAATGCAGGAGAACAAAGCCAAAAATTCTGTTTCCTTCTAAATTCACTAAACAAATGTAAAAATAGGCTAAAAAATACAAAGATTGGAATGTGTTCAGTGTTTTTTTCATTATTATGAGTGGCTTTGGGTTTTCAAGGTCAGCTCTTGGAGGGAACTTCTTTTCCCTTTAATTGAATTGTTGCAGAAGCATGTCATCAGGGTACTTACTCCTCAGATCCAGCCTTTTCTCAATACACTTCAACTCTTCCCCATGGACTTATCTTCCGGACTCTTTCTATACCTCTTTCTCCTAAAGAATGATCACACAGGAAGAAGAATGCTGGAGAAATTGAAAGTCATGCTGGCATTGACTATTAGGTAGCCACTGTTGCAAACAAGGAGTCCATGCACGTATTTCTGCATGGAGAATGAAGTTATGGGAAGATTTGGGGATTCAGTGGAGAGTTTTTTTTTTTTTTTTTGAATAATGCATAATATATAAAGATTATCCAGAAGCCTACAGCCTGTTCTCCTCAGTGTTGAGTTCATCTATGATTTTAAGGGACAGATTCCAGAAAAGAAGCATCAGGTGCAGCAGATATTGTTGGTAGAAGTTAAGTTTGGTTCACTCTGAAGTCCTCCTCAACCTTGATCTCCAGCTAATCTTTAATGTGAGCTGTGCACTCCAAACAAAAACGTTTAGTCACTGCCCTTTTTTTAATATACCCTCCTTGTTTCTCATTTTTTGGCTCTTTTCACGTAGTTTGCTCCATTTGTACTCCCTTAGCCAGGCCATATTTCTCTTGACTGGGGCCAGCCTGACTCTTCAGGTCACAGTGGTCTCTTCGTCATTCTTGAAGTGCACATTTTCTTTCTCTATATTTTTCAAATTGTGCTCATGTTCTTCTCTCTGTAATTGCTTGTGGTTTTACTATTTCAAAATTTGATGCTTATCTATGCTTTCTTCCAAAGTAGAATATAAGTCTCTTGGGTGTGGAAAGCATACAACATGTTTGATATCAACATCAACATCTCTCGGATCCCACCATCACTCTCAGTATTGGTCTTCGGACATGTTGAGTATTAGATGAAGCTAAGCCCATGAAAAGCTTATGAATAAATGCACAAACAAGGGTGGAGATCACAAATCAGTTGTTAACATTTAAACTTGAAACAAGAATATGGCTGGGCATGGTGGTACTGCCTGTTATCCTAATACTTGGGAGGCTGAGACAGGAGGATCAGAGGTCTGAAGCCAGTCTCAGCAATTTAGTGAGGCTCTCAGCAAATTAGTGAGACCCTATTTCCAGACAGTAAAATAGGGCTGGAAATATAGCTTGGAAGTAGAATGCCCCTAGGAACACACACACACACACACACACACACACATCAAGAATGTGCACAATGACTCTATAGAGGTCCATTCATTCTAGGACCCCACAGGCACCTGCCAAGTAGGAAATTTGATTTTAGAAATAGAATCCAACTTTCTAGGCTGCGGTACTTTTAAACTACAAGAATAGAGAAGCATTGGTCTCTCTTCTAGTGCAATGGGACACTCCAGTGGGATAGCACTTCAGGGCGGCAAAACTCACCCCATCCCTCTCCTGCTGGTTTAGGGTCTAAGGACGATGGATGGCCCGGATCCCTCGCTGGTACTCTCAGAGTAGAGGCAACACTGGTCCTGATAGGTTCAGTGTTCATCTGTGGAACATGGTCTTGGGCTGGGATGTAGTCTCATTGACCCAGTGATTGTTTACTTGAAGCCCTGGGTTTTATACATTTTCCAAGAATATTTGCAGGAGGGCAATTCTTCTCAGAAATAGATCCACAAGAGTACCAGTCTTGTCCCAGATGCAGCTGCTCTCACATTTAGTGTGTTAATCATATGAAGCGTCTGCTGTTTGACTTTTTTCTTACTTTCAAAATTCAATATTACAAGTTTTAATCTAATGCATACAGGTACAATGAAAATTCATGTATTTAGAGAAAATGCCAAGAAAATTAGGTAATTCTGCTAGAAAGCAACTAAAAATAAATTATTACTGTATTTCAAACTTGGAAAAATAGTCTCCAGGAAACTTGAAACACATCAAATATGTCCTTAAAGGACATTTATCTATTGAAATTGATTTTAACTTTAACATGATCTCTTTTACCACTTTCCTTTTTAATATCTAAGCTCCCTGGAATGTCTTTAGTTTTATCTTAAAGGCTGTGGACATAATTGGGAAATATGGAGGCCGTATACAAACTCATCTTTTGTTTGCATGCCTCCCCAAACCCACAATAATCCTTTAAAAAAATTCTGGAATTTGTTCTTTGTGCCTGATTGTTTCCCAACAAAAGCACATTAAAAACCACAGTTCATCTTAGCAAGTGAAAACACCATTGGAGATGGCATGCAGACCAGGGTCCGCACTGCAAAGTCTTCTGCTCATGATCCACCTTCTACGTCCTTTGGATAAAAAAGCACCGAATACAAAAGTGAGTGTTTTAAAATGATAGCGTGGAATTACATTTACTATCATTTTGAGCAGTCTTTCCCGGGTGCTTTGGTTTCTAATCCTGTTATCTAGGATTCGTGAGAATTCTTCCAAATGCCATGGTAGGATGTGATATCTCAGATGGGATGAGACACTTCCATCCACTGGACAGATGAGTAAGCTTGGCTGTGGACCTGAAATTCAGTACACGGGTCTCACACTAGATACCTAACTGGTATCTTCCAGCTACAACATTTCTCCCTAACCAAATCAACAAGGTAAGACATGCAAGACCTAAAACATTTGGCCAAATACTAATTAGCTGAATGAATGTTTTCACATAGTTAACGGGTGTTGCTTCACATTCTTCTCCATTACTGCTTCGCTGATCCCTGGGAAGGCTTTTCTCTGAAGGTGTGGCTTCTCAAACCTGTACACAAATGACCAGGGTAATGGATAATGTCACTCTTTGATTGTTACTACTTTAATAAATAATATAGTGATGGGTTTATCTGTATACAAATTTATTACTTTCTCAGAATAAAAATCACATTCCTGTAAGTTAAATGATATGAGCATAAACTTAATTTATGTACAAAATGTACTTAGCCACAATGAAACTTCCAAAAGTAGAGATCTTTAAAGCCACATTTTCTAACCGCAGTGAAATAAAATTATATATTAGCAAAGATGTCAACAACCAAAGTTTCTAAGCATTTCAAATTTAAAATAAAAAAATCTTATAAAAATAAGCCACTGAAATGAGCACATGCAATATCAATAAACTATTATTTAAAATATTTTATTACTTAGAAAATAATTTTATTATCTAGAAGTATTTAAAATATATACTATGTTTAAGAACTGGAAAAACGAAATCATACTTAAAGAGCAGAAAATTGAAAAATATTAAAACTAAAATGAATGATTTAGAATTAAAAATTACATTGGTGAATAAAGTTAAATACTAGTTCTGTAAAAATAAATCAGGAGAGCTCATATCAACCACATTACTAGTAGATAAAAGGGGGTTATTTAGCCATAATTCTGGGACAATATAATACACTCACAAGAATATCTTTATGACAATCTGGTAATAAATTTACAAATCCTAAAGAAATGCATGTTTTCTACAAATGATTACAATAGGATCAAGAGAAGTCAGAGATGTTAAATAGACCAACAAACTCAGCAAAATCTATACTTTTGTAGGTTACACAATATAAAAGTATCAGATCCCTATGTTTCATTGGCAAGTACTCATCTGCAAGTGGTAGGTTACCCCCGTGTACCACTATGCTTCGGAGAGCATACTCTTAAATTTTAAGAAACTATAATAAACATAGCTTCCAAATCTAATAAACAGAGAAACATAACATTCTTATTTACAAATATGAGTGTAAAATTTAAAAAAAAACTACATTAGAAAATCAAATCTACAAAATAATATAAAGGCATTTTAGGAATGATATACAAAGATAACATACAGATCATCATTCTAGGAATAAAAGAATAGCTCATTTTTAGGTCATTTATCAGTTTTAGGTAAAAAATTATTATGTTAAAAATTTCAGTAGAAAACTATAGTTAATCACTACATGCTAAGAAAAAACTTGACTGCAGGTAGTAACCTACAATTAAATTTCACATTTAAGAATCTGAAAACTTTCGGAGAATAATAAGCACTGTGCTATGATACATAGCCCATAGAGGAAATGGGAGGATCCTGGAAGGAATTCACCTGCAGGGTTAACTTTTGGACCTGATCTGAAGGAGGAGAAGGATTCAGCTATCTAGAGAACCAGGAATCAGAACTAATCATCTGGGCACTGAGAATCAAGAAAAAGTGCATCAGGCATCAAGAATGAGCAGTGGACATCCAAGGAACAAGAGGAACAAGATGGAAGCCAGTGTGTGCTGGGCTCTACTTCATCCTTGGGAGATGAGCTGGACGATGTTCACCAGAGGCTGCTGGTGGACGGGCTCAATCCTAGAAAATGGCTTCGATTTTTATTCTGATTGGGGCACCTTCCCGCTGAAAATTGTAAGTGGGAAAGTAATTTGTTATCATTTTCAGCAAAAACAGTTACTCCAATTATTTGGAGAATTTGAAGGACTAAAAGTGGAAAAGGACTAGTTCATTTCTGTAGCTAGGAGGAAAAAATACATGGGAAAATCGACTTAGAGGAGGACAGATTTATTTGGCTCAGAGTTTTAGAGATTTCCATCCATGGTCAGCAGGTTCCATTGTATCTGGCTTATGTTGAGGCAGAAAATCATGAAGGAAGGGTGGGTGGGGTAAAACTGGCCAACCCACCACAGCAGCCAGAGAGAGAGAGAGAGAG
>PVLC010011881.1:0-35000 GCA_004027655.1 Graphiurus murinus
GGAATTTTTTTTTTTTTTTTTTTTTTTTTTTTTTTTTTTTTTGCGGTACTGGGGATTGAACTCAGGGGCATTCTACCTCTGAGCTATACCCCCAGCCCTATTTTTTATTCCTTATTTTGAAACCGAGTCTCACTAAGTTGTGGAGTGCCTCACTAGGTAGCTGAGGCTGGCCGCGAACTGGGATCCTCCGGTCTCAGCCTTCCGAATGCTGGGATTACAAGCGTGCGCCACCACGCCCGGCTGCTAGGAATTATTCTGATGCATTTGCTATACATCTCACTTGATCTTCACACTAGAGGTGCCTACGTCACAAGGGCCCCGCCCTCACAAATGGGATTCGCATCCTTATAAGAGAGTTGGAGGTTGAAGAGAGCTCTCTGTCTCTTGCTCTTCCACTTTCTTTCATATCAAGACACAGCATTCTTCCCTTCTGGAAGGAATAACAATAGGGCACCATCTTGGAAGCAGGAAGCAGACCTCACCAGACACTAACTGTACAGGCACCTTGATCTGGGATTTCCTAGCCTCCAGTCTGTGGTATTTTGTTATAGTGTACAAGTGGACTAAGAAAGGAAGAAATAAGTTCAAGTAAACTCGTGTGTGTGTGTGTGTGTGTGTGTGTGTGTGTGTGTGTGTGTGTGTGTGTAGTGGGGAGTACTGTGGATTAAACCCAGGGGCATTCTACCTCTGAGCTGTACCTCCAGTCCTTTTTATTTTTTATTTTGAAACAGGATCTCACTACCAGTCTCACTGAGGCTGACTTCAAGCCTGTGATCTTCCTGTCTTCTTCCCAGGTACTAGGATTATAGGTGTGCACTGCCATGCCCAGCAGAATAAACTCTTCAAGGTGCTAATTTTGAGCTAGGTCTCAAAGCATAAAATAGAAGAAGTAGGAATTTAGAAAAAAGGAATGAGATTTAGCATGTCATATATAAGGGTTTCCAGATAGACCAGCACACCCAAAACAGAGACTTTTTATAGAATTACTAAGAGAAGAGATAGGCACAGTCGAGGGGATGTTTTGGGTAAGGCTGATAGTCTGGATGTGATAAAATTGGTCTAGGAAGCTTCTGTAAGTTCTTTAGGGGAATGAAAATATTAAGGAAAGGCAGAAGGAGGAAGGCAAAGAGATGTCGAGCAGGAAATGAAAGGCAATGGTGGACCAGTTCCTTTTGACTTCTATTTCCTGAGGGTTTCAGAGCAATTAGCAATGGATTGTTCTTTGATGAAGCACATGAGGCATTTGTTGGTCCTTCTCAAGGTTTGTGTAGCTTTGTGGAGCCGGGCCGGACAATGAACAAGAGACTCAATAGGCTAGATTTCACGACTTTCACCTTCTCTGAAATAAGAATGTCCTAGATTAGAACATCATTCTTTGCTAGAATTAGGCCCCAGAGGCCAGGGGCCAAGTTTTCTTGTTTAGAGCTATAGGCCCAATTCCTCACCCAATGCTTGGCAGTTAGTAGGCATCCATTTTTGTTGTTGTTGTGATTAAATAGAAGGGTTGTAAGTACTTAATACAATCTTAGTGATTGGCTGATGCCATTTTCCTCTCAACTAGGGATGTTTGCCAAAGACTTTCCCGAGACAGGACTTTCGGTGTGAGTAGTTTAATTCAGTGATGTCTGGAACATTTGTGTCTAGGAGCATGAAGAAGTGAGAGAGATGTTAGTGTGTGGTTTGGGAATGTGCTTGAAATGCTCATGTGTTGAAAGTGTGTCCCCAGTGCAGCAAGATTCAGAGGTGGGGCGTGGCTGGAGGGGTGGGGCCTTGGCGCTATCTATGTCCCAGGCCCCCTTCTCTCATGCTCTCTGCTTGCAGCCGCCATGACTGAGGACAGTTTTTCTCCACCACCTGCCTTGGAGACAGCCAGCCATGGACTGAATCTCTGAAACCGTGAGCCAAGTAAATCTTTCCTCCTCTAACTTGTGCTTGTTCAGCGTTTTAGCCACAGTGACAGAAGGAGGAAGTAGAAGAAATTTAACATAAGATGAGCTCATGCTCTTTCCCCCTGGGGAACTCAACGATGCATCAAAACTATCTCATCCAAGGGCCCAGGGAGCTGGGGTATAGATCCTTCAAAATCTCTGTTCACCTTTGGCCCTGTTCCCAGGGCCATGCCATTCTGGTGAGTCCCCAGTGTGGCTTGAAAGAAAGTCCACAGGCTGAGCTGCAGGTGCTATAGCAGGATGGCTGGGCATGTGTTAGCATGGCAAGTGACAAAGGGATGTGGGTGGGACATGGTGCCTTTCTGCTTTCTGCAGGGCTGAGAGCAGGGGGAATGGGGACGCATTCTGCCTTGCTTTTAGCTTAATAGTTCTGAGCCAGCAAACAAGCAGTATAAAGGACATAGACAAGATTAGGATGCAAGTAAGGGAATGCGGGTGTCCAGGATGTTCCCTCCCTCTGCGTTCCAATTGAGTGGTCTCAGAGACGTGGACAGCAGGGGAGGAAGCCAGAGCTCAGGCTACACACTTTTTAAGGCTTTGGACTGAGGGCTGGGGTGAGGGCAGTTTTTAGGGTTCACCCCATTACCTGGCATTCAAATTCTCAGACACTTATTTTCTTCTCTGCTTTAATTTTTACTGAATTTTTGGGCTTATAGTATATGCCTGTGTGGACCAGCTGTAGGATCAGTGGTATAAATTGATTTATTGCCCTTCTTGCCACTAACATTGGTTAAAGATGGCTAAGAAAAACTAAATAATGGCTTAGGCTTATACAAGTTCAAATGTAAATAAATGGTAATATCAGAGCAAAGGGAGAATTTGGAAATAAAATAAAGTATCAAGGGTTAGCGTACAAAATCCATGACATATTTCTAGTGAAATGTGTGTATTTGTAAGACTTGTGTCACATTTTGGGCTCTGAAAATCCTAACATTTACAGTAAAAAAGGAAAATTATCAGAAATAAAAGGAAGAAGATAGCTTTTAAAAGACAAAGTGTTCCTAAGCTTATAACAAAACACAGCAAAATAAAACCCTCAAAGACACAAAACAAAACAAAGCAAAATAATTGTTGATCAGAAATACAGCCATTTCTGAGACCGTAAGAGGACATGGAATATATGCTAAGATAACATTTTCCACACCAACCTCCATACATACAGTAAATACAGCATGAGATTTGTTTTATTGTTCCATTGTTTCTTTGACGATTCTATCTGTGTCCTCCAAGCAAACTTTGGCATAATGCCAAAGCAAAATTTAATAAGCTCTGTTTTAGAATGCAAATCAATGCAACCCAAGTATACAGTTTTCTAATGGTTTGGTTTGAACTAAGGGCAAATTAAGACTATCCAAGGAAATGGGTAGCATGCATGCTATCAAGAGTGTTTCTTATGACCAAGCTTTTGGTATAGGCAGCAAAGAGTTCAAGGTGATATTCTCTGGAAAAATCATGCAATGAGGTGTGTGTGTGTGTGTGTGTGTGTGTGTGTGTGTGTGTGTGTGTGTGTGTGTGTAGCCAGTTAAGGATGGATGGACTTGTGTTTTCTAGCAATTGGTCCACAAAGCCACATAATAGAATTGGTATGTTTTAATGAAAATTTGGAAGCCTAAAATATAAGCTTTAATGGATAACTTCTATGATCTCTCTATAGAAAGATGTCTGTACTGTTTGTTGGACTACAAACATTTAAAGAATTTCCTTATTCATGGTATAGATTTGACTATATTTCAGCCTTCTAACTACAGGGTTCTTTTTTCCCTTCTTTTTAGTATTATTATTGTCATTATTTTGATGATGGTTATTCTAATATGTTAGAAGAAAAGTGCCTTGTAACACAAATGTTTATGGCATGCGAGTTTTGATATCTTTTTAAGACTTGTGCAATGAATTGGCTTCGCAGCCTGGCATTTTCAGGGAATGTGTGAGCAAGTAGCCTCATTATTGATAAATATTTTAAAACACGTGATATTTACCCAGAAGGTCCCAATGGCTCAATGTGCCTCCTGCCGAAATGGCATGTAATAAAAAACCCCAGAATGAAATTTCAGAGGAAAAAAGGATACTGCACTTAAACAAAAATTCAATAAAAGAAATGTTAGAAAATCCCCAAAGCATTCCAACCAAGTTATGGATTAATTGCTTGGCACGTTTCCTTTTTTAATTCCAAGCTGCCTTTTTGTTAGTGGAGTAAACAAAGCATCTAGAATAAGTCAACTTCAGCCAACAATGACAGCCCATTAACATCATGACTGATAATAATGATAATTCCCAAAGGTGTTGACAAGGTCTATGCATAAGCAATATTTGACCAGAAGGGGCTGTGCTAAGGAAGAAGGAAAAAAAGATCTTGTTCTCCTGATTAAAAAAAAAGTAGAATGAGAAGGTCCTGTCTTATGTCTAGCTTCCACACAGTTGATCCCTTGCTTTTGGGAGGGGGGTTTACAGATACAGTTTTCAATCAATCCTGTGGGGTATAGGAAAGGATAGAGGTGTTCTTAAATCCTAAATCTAGAAATCTCTACAGGGTTGTTAGGCCAGTGTGTTTGAGGCCTGGAAAGCGATTGATTACTGCATCACAAAAATTGGTAGTTAGTACACTTGTTCATGCCTCAAGGAACATGTTTTCATCAGAGGTCATTTTATTTACATAATGTAGATTCTATCTTCTCTTTTCCTCCCTGAATTGTCTCTGAGTTCTAAAAGAGCAAGGGCCTTGCCCGGCATATTGTTTGTAGAAGGCGTATAGTGAATATTAAATAACACTCAGCCACAAGCAAGGGGCATTCAGATTGGGTTTGTTTTAGAAAACCAATGGCAACCCCACAGCACTTTATCTTCCCTCCTTGTCCATCCTCCCTCACCCCCAAACTGTCAAAACATATCAAAACTTAATTTTTTTCATTGGTGCATTGTAATCACACGTCTTGTTGAAGTTCAGGGTGGTAGAGCCCCACATGCACACAGCACTCACTGAGCCCTCCCTCAGGTCCCACCCTATCCCCTCCCCCACTCCCCTTCCCGTGCTCAGCACAGTGATTGGCTTTGATAAGTCTGTGTATGTGCATCATGACCATTGAGGTGTTTCCCTCTTCCCCTTCCCATCTCTCTCAGTTAGGTCGCCTTCTTCATTCATCTAAAGTTTCTCCTCCTTTGTCTGGAGTCCTCCTATGTCCCGTTTTCTCCCTAGCTTCTGAATATGGGGGAGAACATCCAACTTTTCACGTTTTGTGACTGAATAATTTCACTTAGCATAATGTTCTTCCATCCCATCCTTTTCCCTGTAAATGACATAATTTTGTTCTTTATGCCTGTTTTCTGGATTTCTTTTTCAGTGGATTTAGGGTTGGCATATAGAAAAGCTTCTGATTTTTTAAGATTGATTTTGTATCCAGACACTTTGATGAATTTGTTGATTAGTTCTAAAAGCCTTTTGGCTGAGCTTATTGGGTTTTCTAAGTGCCCTATTGCATACATAACCCTCCTCACTACACTTTAGTTCTTCACAAAGATACTATGATGGAGATTCATTTAAGGAAGAATTCTCCGAATGCGTTGAAACACCATCCCTCGAGAGGAATGCTGTAAGATAAGTCAGTTGTAAACCAGTCCAGAATCTCTTTGGTCTTCAAAGTCTTGACATTATAGTTAGATATTTTTTCATGAAAACTTTCCCCAGATGGATACTACAGAGAAACAAGGTTTATACCTGCAGTTCATGATTGAGATTGCTGCCTCCTCCAGGGAATACCTGAAGTTGGTGTGACCTTGGACTCTGTAATCCTTTCTAGGTATTGAATTTATAGTGATAAACTGAACTATATTTACCCCTCCTATTTCAACCTAGGCAAAAAAGGAGTACCCCCCTAAAATTAATAACAATAATCATAAATAAATAATTAGATTTTTCGATCTGAAAGGCACATTAGAAATTAGTTCATCTAATTCTTTAATTTGACAAATGAGGAAACTGAGGGCTTTGTACCTGATCTGAGAGCATGAGCTACTCAGATGTGGAGCTTAAACAAGTGTATCTTCCTTATGGAGTGATGTAACACAGTTAAGAACTGGGAACAGAAAAGATTTGTTGTTTGGAAAATACAACTGTCTATGTATATTTGAACTTTGGTCAGATAGTTTCTAAACTGTATTGAGTTAGCATTTAAGTTTAGAATTAGTTTCTGATTACTGCTGGAAAAGTCTTGCTAAGGACTTTTGTAATAGTGCATCGTCCTGGATTGTGTGTGTGTATGTGTGTGTGTGTGTGTGTGTGTGTGTGTGTGTGTGTGTGTGTGTATGTGTGTGCATGGTGCTGGAATTTGAACCCAGGGTTTCATGCATACTAGGTAAGCACTCTACCACTGAGCTGTAGCCCCTATTTTCTAGATTTAAGAGAAACTTTGTTGAATCTTTTTCTTTAGAAAAATATTTGTTGAGTAAATATTAAGGTGGTATGAGGATATATAACAGTACAAACATCATGGTCTCATTCTCAAGGAGTCAGAGTGCACATGGGAAATATCAATGTGCGTTAATTACATAACACAAATCACAATGTGACTTGATCCCCTATAGTGGCAGAAAATACTGTAGAGTTGAAAAGGAAGTAATAGTGCTGTGTGTGTGTGTGTGTGTGTGTGTGTGTGTGTGTGTGTGTTACCTCCAAGGTACACCTGCAATCCTCCTGTCTCAGCCTTCTTAATACTAGGATTCTAGGTCTGCACCACCACGTCCAGCTAAGTAGTAGTAGCTTCTAATTGGGGGACATTACAGAAAATTTTCTTAGAAGATGTGTTTCCTGGCTGGCATTGAATGAAATGCAGGATTTCACAAATGTTCTTGAAGAAAATCCTTCCAGGGGAGCACACACAAGGAGCAGAGACACCAAAGCAAGAAAGGACGGGACTTGATGAACACAGTAGAGACATGAGAAATTGTGGTGGGCTCGAGATAGGTGTGGTGCTGGAAAGGAGAGGTCTCAACAACAACAACAAAGCAAAACAAATTTGATGTGTTATTTCTCTTTATATTACATTTTAAATATCCCTAAGAAGCAAAGTAAGTTCAGCATATGTAAATCCTGTCCTAAAAGATCCCAAGGAGTTGATCTATTGATTTCAAATGTCCTCATGTCTCCATAACATGAGTTAGTCACTTCCCCGTGTAGGAATAGGAGGCTACGGAATCAAACAGGCTTATTTAACAGCAGAATGCACTATGTCAAGCAGTTCAAGTAAACAGGTATACATTAGGGGGTGCCAGAGTCCCTGCATCGTCAACTTTGCACACCCCTAATTGGGGATTTAAGGCACGAGAGATGATTATCTTGAGTTCCAATGTTTGTGTATTTCTCCACCATCAGTTCATTCATTATGCATTGGACAAAATTTAGTAAGTACTTTCAATGAGCCAAGTAATGTGCCAAGAACTGCAAGGTGGAGATTTAAAAAAAACAAAAACAAAAAAGTAAGGTATGGTTCTTGTCATTGTGGAGTTTAAAAGTCTCAAAAGAGCCGAGTGCAGCGGTGCACTCCTGTCATCCTAGTACTAGGGAGGCTGAGACTGGAGGATTGCAGGTTCGAGGCCAGCCTCAGCAACTTAGCGAGACTGTCTTAAAATAAAAAATGAAAAAGGGCTAGGACTGGTAGAACACCCCTGGGTTCAATTCTCAGCACCACCATACACACATACATACATACATACATACATGTCTAGAAGAGAAGACAGACAATGTAAAAAACTGTAGATATGCAACCCACCAATGTCTCCACGGCACGTTTAAGGGGAAAGTCACAGCTGTGTGTTGGATTCAGTGGTATACAATGCTCAGGCAGTTCTCAGAGAGTTTCTAGGCTGAGATGTGCAGGAGGAGAAGGAATTAACGAGAAACAAAACATAACTGAGCATGGTGACCCACACCTGTAATCCCAGTACTTGGAAGGCTGAGACAGGAGGATCTCAGGTTCAAGACCAGCCTCAGCAACTTTGTGAGGAGTCCCTCAGCCACTTAGCAAGACTGCTTTAAAATAAAAAAAATAAATAAATAAAGCGGGACTTGTGGTGTAGCTCAGAGGTAGAATGCCCCTGGGTTCAATCTCCAGTACTAAAATAAAAATAAAATACCAAGAAGCAGGCAAGAGTGAAGGAAAGAGTTATTCAGGCAGAGAAAAGAGCAAGGGTAGAAACTGAGGCAGGGAAGCACGTGGCATTTGGAGGACTAGAAGAATTTCTCTCTGGTTAGGCTTTTAAGCTCAAGGGAAGGTGGAGGCGAGGTGGGTGGGTGGTGATGTGAACGAGGCCGCAGAGGCTGCAGAGGTCAGGCCAGGGAGCTCTTTGAAAGCCTTGCCAAGAAATTTGAACCAGAGTCATTTTCTTTCTTCCCTCTTATTTTCCCGCTTTGTTTCTTTGGATAGTTTTTCTACTTCAAAGCTAGAAACCCATATGTGTGTACTTTGGACAGTATTCTAAATTCAAAGATAGAAACACCTGTCTATGTAGTTTCAAGGGAACCCTGTGATAAGTCCTGCCATTCTTTGGCACTATGCTGACCCATTCAGTAGCCACCGGTTACAAGTGATGGTCGAGTGTTGGCTATGTAGCTAGTACAAGCTAAGATGAGTTGCAAGTGACAAATACAAGTTGAATTTCTTTTGGGGGTGGTGGTTAATAGAATGCACATTTATTTTGTATCCATGATCCAAAGTGTTCTTGACTGATGAACAGCTTTCTTCCATGTAGTGACTCAGGGATCTAAGTTCTTTCTGGCTTAAAAAAAAAAAAAAAAAAAAAAAAATATATATATATATATATATATATATATATACACACACACACACACACACACACATATACTTTTATTGGTGCAGTGTAATCTCTCATAATAATGCATTTCACAAGTTGAATTTTGAAGGCTAAGTACAGCAAGAAAGAATGCAACTCATTGGTTTTTATATTGATTATAAGTTGGATGTTCCTATTTTAGATACGTTGAGTTAGATGAAATGTATCATGAAAATCAATTGTCCCTGTTTTGCTTTAGTTCTTCCAAGGTGGATAACAGAACTTTAAAATGACATATATGGTTTGCTATCTGTTTCTGTTGGACAGTGCTGGTTGTAAATAACTCAGGTGCTGTTTTTGAGGGTAAGGCAAGCCAGCCTGTGTGGTCAGATGACATCCTCCTAGGCCAAACCATATTTGCTATGACGATAGACATGTCAGCCAGGTGTGTGGCTCACGTTTGTAATCCCAGTACTGGGGAAGCTGAGACTGGAGGATTGCAGGTTCGAGGTCAACCTCAGCAGCTTCACGAGGCCCTCCACAACTTAGTGAGACCCTGTTTCAAACTAAAAATTAAAAAGGGCAGAGGGTGGAGCTCAGAGGTAGAATGTCTCTGGCTTCAATATCCAGTAACTAACACACACACACACACACACACACACACACACACACACACACACACACACAGGTCGCTGTCATCAATACCAGTAGCTTAGACAGGAACCAGGATGGTAGTCAACTTTGCCTGATCAATATGAAAGGCATTATTAAACAAATGAACACTGGCAACGGGTTTGACCACAGGCTTCAGCATATTTGAGAGGAATAATGTAACAATTGTCTAGCAATATTCTTATATTTGGACAGCTAATGGGAAAATTATGCGCAATGCAACTATGTATTTATTGTCAGAGGACCTTACTCCTCAATGATTTATTACAGTTAAATTAATATAATTAGTAGCAAATAAGTCTTTCAAAATGTTATAACTCAGACTTCAAAAAAACTCATTTTGACTTTCCAATAAATCTAAATTAAAGAGATTTGAGTTTATTTCCTGTGGCTTCATCCACTGGCTTTTCCTTATTCCCAAAGCCAAGCGCTATTGTGACGAAGATGAAGTTAAATGAATAGGCAATATGTTATCCAGTTAAAACCTGGGAGGTCACACAAATCTGAAAAGTACCCTGACAATTTAGGGTTAAGAAATGGAGCCAGGTGTGGTGGCACATACCTGTAATCCTAGTACCTGGGAGGCTGAAATAGGAGGATCACAGGTTCGAGGCTGGTCTCAGCAACTTAGTGAGACCCTCAGCAACTTGGTGAGGACCTGTTTTGAAATAAAAAAATATCCTCAGTGCCACACATACACACAAATGAAGAAGAAGAAGAAGGAGGAGGAGGAGGAGGAGGAGGAGGAGGAGGAGGAGGAAGAAGAGGAAAAAGAGGAGGAAGAAAAGAGAAAAGAAGGAAGGAAGGAAGGAAGAAAAAAGGGTCTTATGTACTGAAATGAATAAGTGCTCAGGATCCTGAAATGGGTGTAAAGTAATTATTACTATTGTCATTTGTACGGTGGACAATTTCTTTGAGCAGTAACTGCAACACATTTCATAAAACAAGAAGATGCGCATGACAATTGGAATGCCCACTTCAGAGTGATGGAAAGTAGAAACCCAGCCGCCTCCTGTCCAGCCAAGGGCTCCATGGGCCGATCCCAGCAGAGGAAGCCAGTACCCATAACTTATAGCATAACAGCCCATGGAATTCAAAGTCTCAAGTGCTTTTTAAAAGAAGCCATATTCACACTTTAAAACAAAACAAAACAACAAAAAAACCCCACAATTGTACTGTCCAATTTCCTTGGGAAAGTCTAACTGAAAATTCCTGAGAGAGGAAGATGAGCAGCCCATCCCTCTGTGCCCCTCATGGTTCTACAGAAGACTGCCATCATTGTTTACTCGAGACCTGAACAGGACCTCCTCCAATTCCTTCTCAAGACTGAGGGTCTTTAATTGAATCATCATTGTTTTATCTAAGTGCAGAAAATAAAACCAGAGAATTTCCTAAGCTGCCATCACACAGAAGCTGCAGGAAATTGATTACAGAGAAGTCTCAGAGGTTGTTATATTAACTTTCATACAAGAATGCCTGATTGTTTTAGGATTTGGGTACAGTAAATGGATTCCTTTGGTGAGTACAATTTCAGTGCATAGAATAAGGTTTATGATGGCCTATCCACTTATAAAATAAGACATTTAGTAATGTAATAGTCCTAACATCTAAACCTCAGCTGTATTTCCATGCACAAGTGGTTAAGAACTCAAAAACAAGTAATTATCAATAGCATATGTATGCAATAAGAGATGTATCAGCAGAGAAAAGTTGTATTTATGACGTTGGCAAGAAGGATACATTAATTGACTGCAGAAAGGAGCCGACATAATATTTACTCTACATTTTCAAAGAATATGAGGGAGATTCTAGAAACTTAAATGCATTTGGCTTTATTTTGTGAAGGAAAACCCAGGGGAACTCTAATCAGAAGATAGCGGACTGAGGTCTGTCTAGATCCTTCTGATTTCATTTCAGACACCCAGATGGCATTAATAAGTAGATAGTTTCATAACCAATGCATAAGATAACATTTTTGGGTGTGTTAAGAGAGCAGTGACTTTCAAAGCGATGGGCAGTTAAAAAGAGACTTTTGAGTTGGAGCTTTCTGTAAGATTGTGTAAGGATGATTCTGCTTTTCCTCAGATGAGCTTCTTGTTCATTTGGGTTTTCTTAATAGAATTAATTTCCTTCTCTTCCTAACTTTGCTTATCAAAGTGTAGGGCTTGGTTCAAATCTATATCTTCTAAGAAATCCTAGATTTCACTCCAATCCTTTTAGTGAAGGATATCTTTCTATAAATGCCTCTCTCTCTCTCTCTCTCTCTCTCTCTCTCTCTCTCTCTCTCTCTCTCTCTCCCTTCTTCCCTCCTTCCCTCTCACGTTTTTGCATTATATTTAGACATTGGACTTATGTCCCTTACTAGGGTGTAAAATTTTAAGGGTCATACTCTGTATCTCACTTAATTTTATGTTCTCCCTCCCTCTCCCCCTCCCTACCCCCAAAGTGCCAAGCAGAGGTCTTACAAATAGAAGATAATAGAAGACATTCAACAAATATTTGTTAAAAGAATCAGTGAAATGAAGTCAAAGCTTCAGGCCAAAGATATGGCTGTCAATTAATTTAAATGTGTGAGTCACCTCTAATGAATCTTTGGCTTTACAACTACCAATAGACCATCACACTCTGAAACTGACCATTTAATTCTCTAACACTCCCTGTTGAAACCATGGGCCCCTTCCACTAAAGTGCTAAAGAGACAAAAAAAAAAAAAAAAAAAAAAAACAAACCAACAACAAAAAAAACCCCAACAAAAAACAAAACAAAACAAAACAAAAAAAGGATACCTGAAGTGAAAGAAAAATTAATATAATTTTGAGAATTCTGAGTCAGTTCTTAAAATAATTGACATCATATCAAGGTGTGGCATACAAAAACTTGAGAATTCTTATTCTCTCACAGCCAGAAAAAAAAAGTCGAAATTATTATTAAGGAAATGCTACTTTATTGTGCAAAATTTATGGGATGAGGAAAGAAAAAGACTGTAGGTTTCATAATCTGAAACTTATTTTCCAGGTACCTTTGTCTTGTGTCTAAGACATATATTCAGAAATGTTTACTGAAAACAATTTCCGTTTGCTATATCTAGCTAGTGGCCGACATCATTTAAAGAGATCTTTGAGTTATCTCGATGATTTTCACAATTTTACACTAATTACTGTAATGAGAAAACCTAATGACCTCATTGCTCCTCGAGAAGAAATTGTTTGGCATATCAAGTTCTGGTGGAAGGCTATAGCATATACCATGGTTTTAACTCTATATGGCGATCAGCCCATGTTGCAAGGTTTGGAAGATATGGTGGAAGAGTCAGCATCTTGCGAACGCAAGGTCCTTCTGGTTGTATTTTACACTTAACCTCGGTCTTGAATGAAGTATCAGATTTCCTTAGCGATTCCGCCAATCTAGCTGTTCTATGTGTCTTGTTTTCCTCAGTTATCCTCTGGGCAACTCTTTAACTTGGCTTCTCTCTGCCTTATTTTTTGCACTTCTCCTAAGTATCAATCTTGTCTAAATTGGGTGAGCCAAAATGATCAGATTGTTTTCTCTTAGCTGATGGAAGACATCTCCTTTTGGGGCTGGGGCTTTCTCAGGTCCCAGAATGTACACTGCGGTGAGGGCCAACCCCACGTCTGGTTTCCAGCAGAGAGCTGAGTTATCCATTTTCCTCCGGGATAGTCTCCTCATGGGTCTCACATCTCAAGCCACAGCATGCTCCAGGGCCCCAATTCCAAGTGCTCCCACCTGCAACTTTACAATATTATCAGATTGTATTTCCTGTTTTTTTTTTTTTTTTTTTTTTTCCAGATGACTTTCTGGATCCATATCTGTGTCTTTATTGTTTTTTTTTTTTTTTTTTTACCAGAAAATTCCAGTCCACAATTACGATGGGCAACAGCTTGCTTAGAAAGAATGAATATTTTCCTTGTACTTAGATTTGTGAAAGGAGGTGAAATATCTAGGACGATAGAGGTCTGTTGTCTCAGTTGGCTGAAGCCCAGTGTTAGAAAGGCCAACGTTCCAGGGTCTCATCCCAGATGGGCTGATTAGTAAGCTTTGCTCTGTTTCTACTTTTTTTTTTTCAAGTATTCCCTTTGCCTCTGTCCTCTGTTATAATATAAAAATTGTGTTTTATACTTCATAAGACTGTTGTGAGGATTAAATAAGTTAACACTTCAATAATTCATGAAAAAGACATACAGCTGACTTTCAGCAAATGGTAGCCATTGTTATATTGTTATTCCATATTTCATCAAATGATTGCTTAGCATTTCCTGTGGACCAACCAGGCTCTGCTCTGGGCACTGGGCATTCACAACGGGGTGATCAGTTATTATTGTACTGAGCATTATAAAGATACCAGGGCCGTTACAGTTCCAAACTACTAACAAATAAAAAGAGATAGGAGAGAGGAACAGGATGTACATACTTGAAGAGAGAGAGGAGGAAAAAGCATTGCAGGAAGAGGAAACAGTAAGTGCAGGACCCCGAGGCAGGAGGGAGTTTGTGCATTAGAGTCAGAGGATGGCCAAAGAAAAGAAGAGTGGTGCAAAGTAGAGAGACAGACAGGATCTGAGACTAGGGTAAGCCACCATCCTGGTTTGCCCAGACCAAGGAATTTCCTGGGATGTGGGACCTGCAGAGCTAAAACCTGTATGGTCCCAGGTAAGCAGAGATGCTTAGTCACCGTAGCCCAGACTGTGTATTGCTGATAGCCAGCCATCACTGAGTTGGAAGTCTTGTGGTTTGAAATGATAAAGCCAATTGACTTTTTTTTATCTCAGGAAAAGATGACTAAAAAGGTCAGAGGTATCTGGGTGTGGTGGTACATGCTTGTAATCTCAGTACTTGGGAGGCTGAGACTGGAGGATACGGGTTCATGGCCAGCCTCAGCTACTTAGTGAGGCACTCCGCAACTGAGTGAAACCCTGTTTCAAAATAAAGAGTAAAAAAATAGGGCTGGGAGCCGGGCATGGTGGCGCACGCTTGTAATCCCAGCATTTGGGAGGCTGAGACCGGAGGATCCAGGTTCACGGCCAACCTCAGCTACCTAGTGAGGCACTCCACAACTTAGTGAGACTCGGTTTCAAAATAAAGAATTAAAAATAGGGCTGGAGGTATAGCTTGGAGGTAGAATGCCCCTGAGTTCAATCCCCAGTACTGCAAAAAAAAAAAAAAAAAAAAAAAAGGCAAGAGGTATTAGTAAGGATTATTACCATGGATTTTGAGAGATAGCACAAATGTACCAGAAAGCCTCATAAATTGTTTGCAAATTAAGAACTACACACTTATCAACTGCACACAAATCTCTGTGTCTTGCTGCTATACAGTTGGGAGATTAAGTGTGTGGAAGATGCCAGCTTCAGTGGAGGCTATGTTCTTCCCTTTAAGCGTGTGTCTTGTATTCTTAAGAAGGTGTAGTCCAACAGGAGGAATTTCTTTACATACTTTTATTGGTGCATTGTGATCTCACATCATCATGTAGTTCAGAGTGACAGGTAGACATGTGCAGTCCTCGGTGAGCTTTCCCCTGGCTTCCTCCCCTTCCTTATACATGATATCGACATTGGCATTGGTAATTTCACATATACATATAACTTCAGTGGAAATGTTTCTTTCATTGATTCCCTCCCTTGCCGTCTAACACCAGCCTCTACTAGACTCCCACCACTGCTCTGTGGGGTTTCTCCTCCATTATCTAAAGTCCCTCCTGTATCCTGATTACTCCCTAGCTTCTGCATAGGAGAGAAAACATTTAACCCTTCACCTTCTGTGACTGGCTAATCTCATTTAACATAATGCTTTCCAGGTCCATCCATTTTCCTGCAAATGACATAATTCTTTCCTTCTTTGTTGCTGAGTCGAATTCCATTGTGTGTATATCCCATGATTTTGTAATCTATCTGTTGATGGACACCTAGGTTATTTCCATGATTTGGCTATTGTGAATTGTGCTGCTGTAAACATGGATATGCATGTATCACTATAATATTCTGATTTCAGTCCCTTTGCGAAGATACCCAGGAGTGATATAGCTAGATTGTATGATGGATACACTCCCAGTTTCAACAGAGGAATTTCTATGATGATAGCACTTGGATCTAATTCCTTTAAAGGTGTTGATCTCCTAGAGTTTCTTATTGCTTTACAATGAATGGAATCTAACTCTTCCTTGCTGTGACCACAATTTTATGTGTCAACTTGACTGGGCCATGGGGTGCCCAGATATTTGCTCAAAGATTGCTCTGGGCATACCGTGGTGGATGAAGATGAGTTTAACATTTGAGATGAAAGACTAAGTAAAGCAGTGCCCTCTCTTGGTGTATGTGGTCTTATTTAATCAAGGGAAGGCCTGAATAGAACAAAAAGGCTGGACCTCTCTCATGTAAGGGGGACTACTCCTGTGAGGTCTAAGCTGAGACACTGGTTTTTCCTATCTTCAGACTCAAAATGAAACATTGGTTATTCCTGGGTCTCAACCCTGCCCATCCTAGGATCTACACCATCAGCTCTGCTGAAGCCACTAGACCTTTGGACTCAGACTCCAAGGCTATAGCGTTGACCCTTCTGAATATTCAACTTGCTAAATGAAGACCTTGGGGCTTGTCAGCTTCCACGATTGCATAAGCCAATTAGTAGAAATAACTATCCCAATGTATATAGTTATGTATTTACATATTCTATCAATCCTATTTGTCTGGAGAACGCTTGTAGTTAAAAACTGCTCTACTTTTTTATTTCTTGATACATATGCACACAATTAATTTAATGATACACAATTAAATATTTAGATGGATTTAGGGAAAAGACAGGTAGGAATAGATTAAATCCATACTCTTTTAATTTGGGTTTCCATTACTACCAAATAAATAAACAAATAAATACATAAATAAATAAATAAAATGAGACAAAGAATTTGTTTTTGCCAAAGTTAAGTCCATTCACCACTGGCCTGGCTTCTCTATGACAGCCTTTGAAGGAAAGAAATGCTTTTTGCTAAAGAGAATGAGAAAAATAGACTGAAGTAACAAAGCGAGTGGAATTTGAAGGCCACAGTCTGGTCTTTGGATATACTTACTGTGAAAGGTTGGAGTCATTTCTACCTGTGTTAATTTTTCTTTTTGGGCTCATTTTCAGTTTTTTTTTTTTTTTCTCTCTAGTGGCTTGAGCTTCAAGGGAGCAAATCACTTATGCTGGTGTGAAGAGGCCTGAGAGAGTCCCTGGGTATCCAACTCTCTAGGAGGGGTGCGGCTGAGAGCCAGCCAGGGAAGAGAAATCAGGATCCGCTGGGGGCCTCTCTCCAGCATTCTCCCTTTCATGTTCAAGTTGGGAGGGACACATTGTTCTCCTTCAAACACTTTTAGATTTCATTTGAGAAGCCGTCCAGATATCTAACTAAAAACACATAGAAAGCACATTTCTCTAAGAAGAGAAAAATAAGTGTATGGTAATTTTCTACAAAAAGGGGAGAGAATTCTAGGTAGGATAAAGAATGCCATATTAAACAATATAAATAAATAATAGATTCATTGTAAAAATTGAAATGCCAACATGAAATATTATATCTCCCTGATAGTAGCTTATATTATATGATTTCTTTAGCATTATAGTTATATACAGCAGTATAGTGTAGGATTCATTCTAATGAAGGTACATGTGCAGCTACCACCTCCTTCACCCCGAAAAGTTCTCCTGGTACCCCTCACCCCAGTCAGTTTTCCCCACCCCATTCCTATCCCCTGGAAACACTGTTATTTTTCCTTCATCATAATTTTTCTTTTCTGAATGTTCAAATACATAAAATAACACATTATGAAGTTTTAAATGTTTGGCTTCTTTCACTTAACATAATGCTTATGAGATTTTTGCTCCCTAAAAATTGGTGCACTGTCTCTCTCATACATATATATAATATCTATCTTTACACCTATCTCTATAAAAATAAAGGCTAGATGCATATTTAACTTTCCAGACCTTTCCCAAGTTTTGCATGCAGACATATATATTTGTAGAAGCAGCATAGGTTTTGTGTATAGATTTTGGACTTAATTGGTGTCATGTCTTTCTACAACAATTTTACTTAGTATACGTCTTTGAGGTAATTTCACATTACTATAAAAGATCTTGTTCATTCCCTTTCAGTGCTGTGTAGTACTCCATGATGTAAGACATCCACAGTTAACTCAGCCATTGCTACGACAATGTCATTATGCCCGTCCATGTCCATGCTTCCTGGTGCTCTGCAAGGGGTTTCTTTGGGCTGGCATTGTCCATGAAAATTTCTGGGTTAAAGCATAAGCTCCTTTTTAGTGTGAAGTGACATTGCCAAACCAAATGGCTTTGTTATAAGCTTTGTAAATATGTCATTAACTTGCTGTCGGCTAAGTAAATGAAATTTGTAATAGGTGGTTCTGTGAAATTGGGATTTTACATTCATTCACTAAATGTTTATGCAACCCTGAGTTTGGGCCAGGAACCTTGCTCAGGACAGGGATGTGCAGACCTCTTTCTGGATTCTCCTTTTCTCATGCAATTGAGCTTTTTGAAAGCAGGTTGGATAGGGCCTGGCACAGAGTGCTAGCTCAGAGCTGGCTGCTGCTTCTTGTCTCTCTCCTTCTTGCTACCTCTTTGGCCAAGTCATTGCTCTTCTTGCAACTCAAAGTGTTTTTGGCCATTACTACTTACTTCTTCAGCATCTACTTCTCATTATTTCACCCTGGCATTGTTGGCCATCACTTGGTGCGTAATCAGGACCACTATGGTGAGCTTCATTGGACAGTCCTTGCAGGAATGTCATCAAAATTTAGAACTACATGGGAGTCCTGTAGGGTTTTTTTTTTCTTTGTTTGGTTTTGGCAGCACTGGAGATTGAACTCAGGGCCTTGTACACGCTATACAAGTACTCTACCACTGAGCTGCATCCCGGCCTGTTCTAGCTTTTTTGTTTGTTTGATTGTTTGTGGTACTGGGAATTGAATCCAGGGGTATTCTACCTCTGAGCTACACCCCTAGCCCTATTTTATTCTTTTTATTTTGAAACAGGGTCTCACTAGGTTGTGGAGGGTCTCACTAAGTTGTTGAGGCTGGCCATGAACCTGTGATCCTCCTGTCTGAGCCTCCTAAGTATTGGGATTACAGGCATGTGCCACCACACCCAGCTTCTAGTTTTTATTTTGAGACCAGTTCCTGCTAAACTGCCCCTGCTGGCCTTGAACTTATGATCTTCCTGTCCCAGCCTTCTGAGTAGCTGGAATTGCAGGCATGCACCACTGTGCCTGATCTAGTAGGGTTTTAATTTTTTTTTTTTTTTTGGTACTGGAAATTAAACCCAGAGGCATTCTATCTCTGAGCTCTACCCCCAGCGCCTTTTTTATTTTTATTTTGAAACAGGGTCTTGCTGAGTTGCTGAGGGACCTTGATACGTTGCTGAGGCTGGCTTCAAACCTACAATCCTGGCTCAGCCTCCCAAGTACTGGGATTACAGGCATGCACCATTGCACCTGGCTTCTAGTAGGGCTTTTTGATGGTCTTGTTTTATTTTCTTTTTATTATTAAAAAAACCCCACATAATATGAAATCTACCCTTTTAGCAAAAATTTAAGTTTAGGGTATGATATTGTAGAGCAGGTCCATAGAACTTTTCTTCTTGCATCATGGAAGTGCTACACCCACAGGCAGCACCTCCCTCTTTCCCATGATCCCCATTCCTCTTTCTGCTTCTACCAATCTGACTACTTTAGACATCTCCCATAAGCAGAATCACACAGCATTCATCCTTCCGTGAGTGGCTTAATTCACTTAGTATAATGCCCTGCTTTCTTGGGTGGGGCTAATGTCAGAGCAGACCTTGTGACTCCATATATAATGATCATTTCTTTAGGCTAGTACTGTAGGGCCCGAGAGAAGGAATGGCTGTGTTAAGGGTCTATTTCTATGATAGCTGTTTCCTTCATATGACCTCATCGGAGCCTCTTAAAATCCTAAAATGCAAGCTCAATGATCAGTGGTTACCAGATAGGGAAACAGACCCCCAAAAGGCTGCTGCCTTAATTTCTGGTCGCAGGGTAGGAAGGTGGAAAAGTAGGGGCTTAGGAGCTTGAATTTAGGTCTCTCACACTCTGAAGTTGATGCGTGTGTGTGTGTGTGTGTGTGTGTGTGTGTGTGTATGGTATTGGGAGTTAAATCCAGAGGCATTTCTACGTCTGAGCTAAACTCCCATCCCTATTTTATATTTTATTTTTAAACAGGGTCTTGTTAAGTTACTGAGGGCCTTGTTAAGTTGCTGAGGCTGGCTTCCAATCTGGGATCCTCCTGGCTCAGCCTCCTAAGTGCTCGGATTGCAGGCATGCATTATCATGCTCAAGGAATTTGGTACTTTTACACAATATCCTCCTGCTGTTTTCCTGTGGAGGTCTAAGTCTTCCTATTTCTAGCTGAGAGATGAAGAGATGGCATGATTTCTAAATTGAAGACTGAAAGCAAACATGTTAGCCTCTAAATATGTTCTCCCATGGATTTCCAGGGACTCGGGGCTCTATGATCTTCTATGGACTCTGGGCTCCACCCACAGTGACCTACCTCAGAGACCTGAAGGTCCTAGCTGAGTTCTCTCTCACCATCAAATCCAGCCCATACTACTCCTGAGCGAGGGCTGGTGCCCAGTTTTGACAGACGGTGCTTATGCCATTTCTTGGTTTCTCATTGTAATGGTTTGGATTTTGAATTTCCCCCTATCTCTCATGGAAACAAGGCAGCAACATTGGAAGCAGGGCTTTGTTGTTAAGGAGGGATTCCTGGGAGTGTGGCCTTGGTGATTATATGGTTCCTCCTCCCCCCAACCTGCTGCTTCCAGCTTCTGTGATGTGAAGAGTAGTTGTGAGTCCTTGTGCTCTCTCTTCCCTTCCTGCTGCTATGCTCTGAGCTCTGCAGACTGGGAGTGACATGGACTGAACCTCTAAATCTCTGAAAACTGTGAACAAAGAAATCTTCTTTCCTCTAAGTTGTGGGGTCAGTTGTTTTGGATTATGGCAGTGAGAATGTTGACCAAACACCCTCATGTTTCCAAAAATTAAATTTCTGCTTCGTAAGTGAGACCATGCTGGTAGCATGAAGTTGGAGTTCTACTGAGCATAAGTGGGAGTAAGTCTCTCTGCCTTGGGACCACCACCATTCCTCCCTCCAGCCCCCACCCTCCACCCCTTTCCAGCTTTTTTCCTAAGTATCAATCTTTCTGGCCTTCAGGAGAATGGACTGGCTGTCTGGTACTGTTCTTGCAACAGGTGAAGGGAAATAGTTTGGGCCCTGGTACACAAACAAGAACACACGTGAAGACTCATTCACTTTCCTCTTTATTTCTCCAAGATTTCTTCCATTAAGCAGTCTATTATCCTGTCAAAAATCCGAAGTCGACTCCAGCAGGACTTGTGTAGCCAAATATACGATGGGTCCATTCATTTAGCATATTGTCGTTTTCAGACTTTATGTCTTGTCAAAGAAAGACACTCACAGAAATAAAACAAAAGAACAGAAGTCTCCAAATGAATGGGCTCGCTTCATGGAGGAGAAAGTTGAAGTATTAAAATCGCTCATCAGATGTTCTGAAAAAATCATTTCAGCTGCTCCAAAAAAAAAAAAAAAAAAGAAACAAAATTTTATTTTGAAGGATGTGTTCCAAGAACTTCCCCTTTGATTTTTTTAAAAAACCATCTGTCATGTTTGTTTCATTCCAGCCTTGAAGTAAATAGATTTAGAGAGTGTACAACGGCCATTGAAACCCTCCGCAGAAGGACAGAAACAGGCTGCTCTGTCAGTGCCCTTGTAGTCTACTTTAATCAAAAGGCTTTGAAATTAAGGAAAAAAAATAGCCATAGACATTTTGTTGGAGTTGGAATATGGTGTGCAGAACACAGAATGTTATTTTGACCTGTTGTTGAATGTCTCCAAACTTTTGCTTTGTGCAGCAAGGAAAGACTTTTTATTGGCACCAGGGAATTTATTTCCCCTTTTCATGCTTTGATTTAATCACCTGAATACAAGACTTCATTTTTCTAATAGAAGCAAGCCTGGGGAATGCGATTCTTCACTTTAAATAAAGAAGCCTGCCTTTTTCATTCATCTTGCCTATTTAACCTCACGATGCAATTTTCACTTAGTTTTTCCACCGTTAGGGGTTTGTCCCACCTCTCGTAGCCCCCCAGACCTCCCTGGAAGAATCTCCAAGGTATTTAGATGCTTTTTCCTGATAGTATCCTTGAATTTGGTGCTTTTCTGTCCCTTTCATGCCACATGGAAAAGAAGACCCGTGAACTGTGCACAGCTCCCTCCCATAAGACAGATGAATTGTTCCCTGGAATGAGGAGACTTTCGCAGATCAATAACTGCCTGGGAGCAAGAAAGAAAACAGGAATGTGAGAAACTCATTATAATATAAAAATATTCTAAATAAATAAATGGCAAGTACTAACATGCTCAAAATAACAGTGTGGGAGTGACTGACAAAGTGTGAGCTTGTAAACTCAGATATGTTGCTGTGCAAAAGCTCTGTGATGATTAAAAATGATGGTGCTTATAGACTATTTCAGTGATAATTTGTTTAAAGTAGATGGGCCAACTCCATTACTCCTATGTGGAGATAGAATACAAATTACTATACATTCTAGGATGTGCAGTAGCCTGAGTAATACTGAAAAAAAATTATTTATTTTTAAAAAATCTAATATATATGTATTTACAGAAGATATGATGTTTGGGATTACCTGCAAAATAATCCAGGCTAAGTTTTATAGGGGAAGAGGGCAGATAGGGATTCAGATGAAATAGGACTAAGCACCGGTAATCGTTGCAACCGGGGTATGGGTACATGAGAGTATATTATATATTCTCTCTACTTTTGTATATATTTGAATTTTTTTTTCCAGAAGAAAATACAAGTACATATAAGGATTAAAAAGGAAAATGAATACGGCAGTGGAAGGGTTTGGAGATATTGGAATGTTCTATCAGAGAATTTGAGGTAGAAAAAAAATCATCTGTAGGCAAGTATAATTTATTTTACAAGTTTCTCATAAATATTAATAAATGGCAAAATAGAGATATCTGATCAATACAAGCCTTGATGTTCAGGTGGAGACATCAGAAATAAATGATAAAGATGTGCCAAGAAATACATTTTCATAAAACAATGGCATCTTGGAATTCAGGTATTTGCATGGTTTATATTCTGTCCTAATTGAGAGTAAGTTCTTTAAATTAGTGGCTTTATTTCTTGAATAATTGGAGTACAGGTGTCACCTGTAGTAGCCCCTTGGTACCTATTTGGGTATTGGGTAAATTATAGCATTAAAAATTCAGATCTGATCAAACATTTCAGATTTCCAAGTATCCCTGGATAGCTTATTTACAAATACATGTGCCCCAAACAATGTTAAAAGCTGGCAGATGCCATTGTTTTTATTGATAAATAAAAAGAACATAATAGGAAAAATATATTTTTTTCTTTGCTTCCTCCTTCCCTACATTTTTATTGCATCTCAGAATGCCCCCTGCAAAGCTATGTAATTTAGAGCCCTTTGGCAGGGCGAGCTCACATTCTCAAGTTAAACTGAAGGGGATGGCTTATATCGCTGACAGATCCACAAGGGTTAGTTTTTCCAAAACAGAATTCTGCAAGAGCTTCAGGTTTTACAAAAATGCTTTCAATTTGATGATGTTGTTGGAAAAATATTTGCTTCCAAATCAGTGTGCAGCGTAAAACAGAAGGGCTCGGGCCTTGCTTCTCTGCACCAGCAGGGACGAGGAGTCTCCCAGCCCTGGATTCGGTTTCCCGCTGTTGGGGAAGCTGATCGATTCTGTAAAAACCAGCCTCTTGCCGGAGTTCATTTGCCGATGGTCCTTGAAAATACCGAGGCTTGTGTTTTAGTGGTGGACAGATTGATAGCTCAAACTGTGATTTGCAATACTTTAGGGAACATCTTGGTATTTTTACATTGCGTCTCAGCTAAGATTAGGGAAAAATACCCATTTGCGTGTTTGGTTATGATTCGACCATGATCGCAGAGCATGTTTCCTTCATCCTCAGATCTCCGGGTGTTTTCTCTGGGCCCTTAGGTATGAGCTTATATCCTTGGAAGTTTCTGGTGCTTGATACCAAACGGAAGCCAACAGCAATCTGTTTATTTTATGAGAAGGAATATTCTGGACATAGTAGATGGGAAGAATATCTATCGCAGTCTTTTGGATGACTCTCAGAACCAGGTATTTCCACTTCGAACTTTTCTATCCTTTCACCCTGAACACCCGTGAAAAAAGACACCCTGAATATTCAGCCCCAGGAGACGTGAGGGGGAAGGGGTGTAGTGGGGGAAAGGGTGCTGCTCTCCTGTCTGCGGACCCTGCAGCAGTCAGCATGGTCCTCGTGGCAACTATTTTCTTTCTCCTTCCTTTCTTCCTTCCTTCCTTCCTTCCTTCCTTCCTTCCTTCCTTCCTTCCTTCCTTCCTTCCTTCCTTCCTCCCTCCCTCCCTCCCTCCCTCCCTCCCTTCCTTCCTTCCTTCCCTCCTTTCTTTTTTTTTTTTTGTGTGTGGTATTGGGGATTGAAGGCAGGGGCATTCTACCTCTAAGCTACATCCCCAGCCCTATTTTTATTTTTGATTACGAAACAGGGTCTCACTAAGTTGCTGAGGCTGGCTGCAAACCCGCAAACCTGCAATCTCTTGTCTCTGCCTCCCAAGTCCTGGAATTACAAGCATGCACTATCATGCCTGGCATTAACTATTTTCAAAGATAATGCTTATACCACCTTGCAAATGAAATGCAAACACAAGAAAGAGATAACTTAGGGAGTTTCACTTAAATTATATTTTTAAATGGCCCTACCGGAATCTTTTGTCTCTGTGGATAATTGTGGACTTAGTTTTCAGCAATTTAGGGAAATTTGACTGTAACTCTAACTCTTCAGACTAGCTAGAATTAAAATCTTTTGTTCTATTATGTTGTGAGATTAGTCAATCACAGAAAGTGAAAGGTCATGTTTTCTCTAATATGCATAATCTAGGGAGTTATTGGAATACAAGAGGTCCTACAGATAATGGAGGAGAAACCTTACTGGAGCCAGGGAGGTGGTTTAAGGGAAGAGGAGGAGGAAGACCGAGGTTCATTAATGGAAATACTACCATTGACTAAGTGTACATATGTGAAAATACCAACATCAATCCCAGCACTCTGCATTGAAAAGGGGCCACCAAGTGCTGTGTGCAAGTATGTCATAGTCAACATGATTTACATTATGATGTGAGACTATAATGCACCAATAAAAGCATATTATTAAAAATTTTTTGTTCTGGAAAATCCCCCTTAGAAACAAATGTTTGGGACAGAAGATGAAAGAGGCCATCTGCGACCTATTCTGAGAAGTAGGTGGGACTTGTTTCTTGTAATTCGCCATACTTCTTGACTGGGCCCCATAGCTTCCATTTCCAGTTCCTCCCCTCTCCCCTCTCCCCTCTCCCCTCTCTCCTCTCTTTCTCTCTCTTTTTCTTCTTGATTCCTTTTATCATACTCAGTTACATTCTCTTTCTTCTTTTTATAAAAATCTGCTTCTTGCAAAGACTCTGAAAAATTTCACACAGATAAGTAAATATATTACTCCTCCTTGAAACACAACTATCCGTGAGTCATATGAAAAACAATCAAAAGTAAAAAAAAAAAATCACTCAGGTTTAAAGCCAACCTCAGCAATTTAGCAAGACCCTTAGCAACTTAGGGAGACCCAGTTTCAAAATAAAAAGGGCTGGGAGCCGGGCGTGGTGGCGCACGCTTGTAATCCCAGCATTCGGGAGGCTGAGACCGGAGGATCCGGGTTCGCGGCCAGCCTCAGCTACCTAGTGAGGCACTCTGCAACTTAGTGAGACTCGGTTTCAAATTAAAGAATAAAAAATAGGGCTGGGGTTATAGCTCGGAGGTAGAATGCCTCTGAGTTCAATCCCCAGTACCGAAAAAAAAAAAAAATAAAAAAAAAATAAAAAAAATAAAAAGGGCTGGGGGTGTAACTCAGAGATAGAACATCCCTGGGTTCAATTCCCCAATACCAAAAACAAACACCCTCCCTCACAAAACAAAACAAAACATGTCACCTTAGAGTTTTGGCATCAGAAACAGTGGACAAGGGGGTTGTATTTTGGAGCAGAAGAATTTGTCCATGATGCAATTAACTAGCTTCCAGTTACCATTCATTGCCACCTACTTCAAAAGCCTATGGAGATCTTTGAATTTTAGACTGCTGCATCTCTAAGCTGGGAGAGACTTGTGTATCACTCAGGAGAAACGGCAGGTCAAATCAAGCAGACTCAGGGAGAAAATGTCCTAAAATACTTTGAACATCTCAATGCTTAGTGTTTTTTTTTTTTTTTTTAAGAAACATTTTACAACTAGACAGCAAGAGTATGTGAAGTTTGACTCTAAGTAGCCAAATAGCCCTTCAAAGTGTGCTCGCACTTGGCCATGCCCTTTGGGCCCTTTCACAGACATGCCCAGGACTCAGACCTACTGACAAAAGCACCTCAGGGCCTGGTTAACAAGACTGCCCAGCCTGTAATTTGGAAAGCATCATTAGCACTATTGCAAAGAGCCAAGAGCACATTTGGCATTCCATAAAAACATAAATGAAAAACGAGAGTTCGCTCCTTGGCGACTTGAGTATGACAGCCCCTGTCCTCTGGCTGCCAGCCCCATGCCTTTGATCTGGTCTGCGGATCTGAAGACTCCTTAACCAGTTTGAGGCAGGTAGTGCTCTTGACTGAGAGCCACGCCCACACTCGTGCATGCAGCAGGCTTCGGAAACCAATTCACGGCAGAAAGAACTTTGCAGGATTTGGAAACCGACGAAGAGGGAAGCAGGTGCTTTCCATCGAACATCTCCTTCGAACGTTACGGGGTGGCCTTGCCTTGCCTTTTACAAAAAGAAACTTGGCTGCTCATATTAGAAATGCCGGGGCCTGGGCTCCAATTCAGGCAAGATTTCAATTCAGGACTAGGTAGAAAAGGAGAAGGAGAAAAAGAGAAGGAGGAGGCACAGAGTGGGCGGACACACCTGAGTCTCCCAGACTGTGAGAAGAGCTAGTTAGTTAGTTAGTTAGTTAGTTAGTTAGTTAGTTAGTTAGTTTGTTTGTTTAAGAAGGATAAATTTCAAGCTCATGCCCCTTTGTTTTAATGGAGTTCATTTATTTATTTATTTTTATTAATTGGCGCATTGTAGTCATACATCTTTGTTAGGTACAAGCTGATAAAGGCATATATGATGCATGCATTTCTCATTTAACCCTTTCCCCAGTTCCCACCCCACTCCCTCGCCCTCCCTCCTTCTCAAGTTCGGTTTAGTGATTGACTTGGATATACTTGTGAAAGTACATCATGTGCATTAGGGTGCCCCCCCACCCCATCCATCACCATCAGTTAAGTCAATTTCTTTGCTCATCTAGGGTTTCTCCTTTTTCACCTGGAGTCCCTCTTATGCCTCATCTTCTCCCTAGCATCCGAGTACTAGGGAGAACATATGCTTTTTTACTCGTTGTGACTGACTAATCTCACTTAACATAATGCTTTCCAGTTGCATCCATTTCCCTGCAAATAACATGATTTTGTTCTTCTTTATGGCTGAGTAATATTCCATTGTGTACATATCCCATAGCTTTGTAATCCATTCATCTGTCGATGGACATCTTGGCTGTTTCCATAATTTGGCAATTGTGAATTGAGCTGCTATAAACATAGATACACATACATCGGTCTGATAGTTTGGTTTCCATTCTTTTGGGTAGATACCCAGAAGTGGTATTGCTGGATCATATGGTAGGTTTGTTCCCATTCATCTGAGGATCCTCCATACTGTTTTCCAAAGTGGTTGCACTAATTTGCAATCCCACCAACAACGTATTAGGGTTCCCACTTCTCCACACCCCCGCCAGCATTTGTTGTTGTCTGTGTTTTTTATGATTGCCATTCTGATTGGAGTTAGGTAAAATCTCAAGGTAGTTTTGATTTGCATCTCTCTGATTGCTAATGATGTAGAACATTTCCTCATACATTTATTGGCCATTTGTATTTCTTCTTTTGTGAGGTGTCTATTTAGATCCTTTGCCCGTTTTTTTGATTGGGTTCTTTGTTTTCTTAGCTGTGAGTTTCTTGAGCTCTCTGTATATCTTAATGGAGTTTATAATCAAAAGTTACTTGCCTTACTATTTCTGTTTCGCTTTCATCTTGATGAACCTGCTTTGCTGCAGGTTATGGGTAGGATCCCCAGACGTGGCGTGGGGCACTTTTCCTCTCTTATTCCATGTTCACGCTCCCTGCATTAAAACAGGCTCCTCCATGGCAGAAGGTGATTACTATTCCATGAGGAGAAAATGATTGGATCTGTATGAAAACGTAGGGGACACAAAACAGGAGGGTGCATGAAATCACCTACTTGGATTGTCAAATGGAAGATAGTGCAGACATCTTCAAATTTCCTTCAAGCGAGAAAACTTTATTAAGAAAAGAGGAAAGTGGTGGTGGTGGGGGGGTGCGACACACAGTCAAAAGAGACTAATCCAACCTAATTTTTTTTTTTTTTTGAATAGTTTTTTTTTTTTTTGAGGTACTAGGGATTGAACTCAGGGGCATTCTACCTCCGAGATATACCCCCAGCCCTATTTTTTATTCTTTATTTTGAAACCGGGTCTCACTAAGTTGCGGGATGCCTCACTAGGTAGCTGAGGCTGGCCGCGAACCCGGATCCTCCAGTCTCAGCCTCCCGAATGCTGGGATTACAAGCGTGCGCCACCACGCCCGGCATAATCCAACCTAATTTTTGCCTGGAAGTTTTTTTTACCTGAATTTCTCTTGGGAATCCTGGGAATGTCCAGGTAGAAGGAAGAACTTTGCAGGCTCTTTTTAAAAGTCAAAAGGCCTAATATGCTGGTAATAAGACTGCATTAAAGTTATATACAATCTAGTGACCTGGTTGTTTCCAAAGTTTAGTCACTATCACTTGGGTCTATAATAAATAAAATATTGGAAAGTAAGATAATTTTTGTTTAATAATTTTTAGAAGAGTAACAATTTTTAGCCGGGCGTGGTGGTTCACGCTTGTAATCCCAGCATTCGGGAGGCTGAGATCCGGGTTCGCGGCCAGCCTCAGCTACCTAGTGAGGCACTCTGCAACTTAGTGAGACTCGGTTTCAAAATAAAGAATAAAAAATAGGGCTGGGGGTATAGCTCGGAGGTAGAATGCCCCTGGGTTCCATCCCCAGTACTGCAAAAAAAAAAAAAAAGAAGAGTAACAGTTAGGTTTTAGCTGGGTATGGTGGCACATGCATCTAATCCCAGTACTTGGGAGGCTGAGACAGGAGAATTGCAGATTTGTGGGCAGCCTTAGTAACTTAGGGAGGCCCTCTGCAACTTAGTGAGATCCTGCTTCAAAATAAAAATAACGTAGAGATGGGGGTATAGCTCAGAGGTAGAATCCATGTGGGTTCAATCCCCAGTATGACAAAACAAACAAACAAACAAACAAATAAATAGATGCATACATACTTGGTTTCATACAAGAAAACATAATTTAAAAGAGAAATGTAGCTGGGCATGGTGGAACACACTTGTAATCCCAGTACTTAGGAAGCTGAGACTGGGTGATCTGGGTTCCCGGTCAGCTTCAGCTGAAACCCTGTTTCAAAATAAAGAATGAAAAATAGGACTGGAGGAGTAGCTCGGAGGTAGAATGCCCTGGGTTCAATTCCCAGTAACACACACACACACACACACACACACACACACACACACACACACAAATAAATAAATAAAAATAAAAAAGAGAGAGAGAAATGTGAATTTCTGTACTTTAATAGGTCATTTATCATTAAGATTTTTGGCTGTATAGTGCTTCAGGATTTCTAATTCTTTGATTTTTATGTCAAAGTATAAGCACAAGTGTCAAAGTAGGTTCTCTAATTAAATAATTAAGATGGTATCAAGAGACATTGGGAAGACAACTCAGTCAACTAGCAAATATGGCAAAGCAGCATAATTACATAGTATGCAATTTTTAATCATGAAAATGTGAAATGGCATTATATAAAATATTAAACATTTATGCATATAAACAAAAATAATGTGACTTACAAAGAAGTAACAAACCTTAATACATTATTCCATAATTTCAGAGTTGGGGGATTTAAGCGAATTATAAACTGCAGGATAACCCTGCCACCTGCTAGTGCCACTTAAGCTTGCCTACAGAGCATTTTGACTTCTTCATTATTATCTTTTTTTTTTAAACCTGTGTGGGAAACACTGTTATTTTAACATTCACTATTATTATAGTCTAAAATCCACTGCCTAGGGCAGTATCTCGCTCATAGTTGATGATCAATAAATACATGCAAATGAACAAGCAAAGATTTTTTTTCCTTTATATCTGATAAAAAGAATCATCCTAGCATTCATTACATGGCAGTGTTAGTCTCAAAATGTAATGAAAAGATAAGAAGTATTGGCTAGATGTAATAATACTGTTAGTATTACTTTCAACTGTGTGTGTGTGTGTGTGTGTGTGTGTGTGTGTGTGAGAGAGAGAGAGAGAGAGAGAGAGAGAGAGAGAGAGAGAGAGAGAGAGAGAGAGAGAGAGAGAGATAGGAAAGGAGGAGGAGGAGGAGGAGGAGGAGGAGGAGGAGGAGGAAGAGGAGAAAACCTGTGCTTTAAAAAGGTATATCAAAGCCAAAAGAAGCTAAGCTACAAGGGTTATAGATTTTTATGTATTCTTCCATTTACATTTATTCTTATGAAAACTCAGCCTTCCTAAGTACAAGTTTTTATTCTGTGAGGTCTTTAGCCACACATTCTTTTTCGAAAATGTATTTGTCTGGCATATAAAGTTGTTTAGATGAGCCTAACTCTCCCCAAGAGAGGATGTTTGGAACAGATGTTCATGCCTCTGTTGAACTCGGAACAGCCGCCCCTCTCTTTGTATACCTTCGAACTGCTGGGAGTTTTTTGAGCCAAGTGCATATTATACCCCAATTTCAAATTAGGGTCTTTGGTGATCTTTGGTCATTGATTTCCTCCTTGTTAATATTATCTGAGATGCAGTCACATTAGCAAAGTAGAACTGGAAACTTTGCAGCTTCCAAAAGTTCAAAATTATATTTTTTAAGCATATGGAGTAAATAGAAGAAGAAGGAGGTCAGGATTAAGTGGAAAGCTCTTTCTTGCACTGTTATTGAGCTCCCTGAGGGTGCTGAAACAATGTCTGGTACCATTTAAAACTAAATGCTGAAACTTGGGCAGGAGCTATTTAGAAGACAAACATCATTATTAAAGATAATAAGGCAGAACATGGATCTCTCTTTATGGTCTAAATGGAAACTCACACAGTATCTATTCTATAGTAGCTGTCTATTTCTCCCTGAGGGAGAAGGACCCAACCCACTTGCCTTTTCCACTTTTTTTGTTTGTTGTTTTTCCTCTTTGAGTTGAAATACACAGGGCTCAAGGTCAGGTTTGGAGATTTTTTTTTTTGTCTTTTCTTTTTTGGTACTGGGGGTCCGATCCAGGGCGTTGTGCATGCAAGGCAAGTGCTTTACAACTGAGTTATATCCCTGCTCAGATGTGCAGATTTCTAAGATGACATTCAAGTTGGGAGTTTGGGTCTCAGAGAGATGACATAAGGGGTCACTTAGCTACCTATCTTTTAGTAGAATTTGGTAACTTCTTCATGATATTGGCACAGGTTAATAAAATGTTTGATTCTAATTAGGTCATTGTTCATCTATGGGAAAATCTCTATTCTTTACCTTATACAATGGTCTACTTTGTTAGGCCAATCTACCTTAATAATTAAGATGGTATATCTTTACCGGGCAAGGTGGCACATGCCTGTAATCACAGTACTTGGGAGGCTGAGACAGGAGAGTCCCAGGTTTGGAATTAGCCTCAGCAACTTAGTGAGGCCCTGTTTCAACATAAAAAAAATAAAAAGGGTTGGGGGTGTAGCCTAGAGGTAGGATGACCTGGGTTCAATTACTAGTACCTTCGGGAGAGGAGAAGATGCTGTGTCTTCACAGTTAGTTTATTCTTGTAAATATTTCTATGTGCCTTATATAGGAATTTTAATATTTACTTAGTAAACTGTGAAGCTTAAAGAAATCCTGTAAAATGAGAAATTATCCATAACACAGTTTTACTTAACTGTCTTTATTACAAAACCATGAACGATGTGTACCTGCACGTCTATTAAGTCCACTATCTATGTCTATTTATTAAAATAGAACTTAGAATGTAATAGGAAACATTCTTTAATGTCAATCACATTACCATTTTTTTTTGCCATGAAAAAATGGTCAATTTTAATAATCCTCAATTCAAATGATTAGCTATCTTCTCTCTGTGCTTGCCCATTTTGACTTTGTTTCATCTGTGTTCTTGGATGATCAATTTTGCAGAGCTTAACCCTTAGAGATTAAAAAAAAAATTCTCCTCCTTCTTTCCTGGGTGGCTAAATGAGAAAACCTTCCAGGACTATGAGCAGCCCATCAGCTATCCATGGTGAGCCACAAAAAGACTATAGAAAAGATTATAAACATCTACAGTGTTAGTTACAGGAACATTATCCATAAAGCATGTAATCCAATCCAAACCTTCCTACAACAGTTTCACATCGCGCCAGAATTTTTAGGATATTTTCTATTTTCAACCCGTGATCCCGTGTAATACATAGTCTTGGCATTTCTTATCACTGCCAACCATGCATTTCTCATTTAAAAAATGTTTGTTCCAAATTTCAATACTGTGCATCCTTTTTTTTTTTTTTTGCCTTAGACCAAATGCCTATCACACATTCTCATCATTTTAATTAAACTCGGGCCAATCCAGGGCAAAAATGTTTGATTTTGACTCAAAAGGTGCATGCAAATCATGAATTCTATGCTATTCAGAATGGAAATACTTTCTGTAGCCCTCTTTCAGCATGTGGGATGGAGCAGCCTGCCAGATTTGTGATCGCACATCATTAGAGAGGTGACCTGCTGATTCAAAAATAGAAAAAAATAAGCCCATGTCCACCCAATGAGTAAACATCATGCGTCTGTACTTTTAAGATCCTCAGTCTAAAGAAACAAAAGGCCAGGCCTGGAATAAGGCAGCTTTTGATTGTATCCCCACATCAAGTGAACAAAGAACTAACTGGCCACAGATGTCAGAACCATTGGGCCCTAGGAAATCTTTCGTGGGATGGGCAATCAGGAGCTCTGGATGTCTTTCCACTCTTCAGTGCTTCCTTCTGCATGGCCTTGGGCAAGGAAACAATTCCTCTTCCTGGCCTGTAAAATGGAGGAAACACCAACGAACTATGCCTGTTGGACATTTTTTTTTTTTTTTTTTTTTTTTTTTTGCCTGTACGGCCAATTAGAGCCTTCAAAGAGGCACTTGTAGAGTTGCTGAGCTCATTCGCATGAAGTGAGAGTTCATGAAAACATTGATAACTGGAATCCATTGAAGAGAGATCTCTAATAAAGAGTGTCATCAAAACAGGTTCCTTCCAACCCCTCCGCCCCTTAAGCATGCTTGTTGCCCTGAGTGACTTACAGAAATATTACAAAACAGTTGTTTTGTGGTGGAAGAGTTTCTGAACCAATGAATTGGGGTTGTATTCATCTGTTAGGAATCTGCAATTCAAAGTCCTCACAGGCAAAGTAGTGGAGCTTTTTAGACTTGTCATTGTATCTGGGAGAAGAGGTATGGAGGCTCTTTGGGGATCTGAATTTGTAGCACAGGATGCTTAGAAATGTTGGGGTGGTGGAAGGGGATAGATACTATTAGTATTTGATGAAATAAACCCGGGTATATAGACAGGTTGAGGGGTGAGCAATAGGTTTGTTCATGAGCTTGTCTGAGCCTCCATTTGCTTTCATTATCCTCCCCATTAGTGATACTATGACCAACATGGCATTTCCCAATAAATGTCTGTATGTCCTGAAAGAAAAGCCCATTGTTGGAGCTGGGATGTAGCTCAGTGGTACAGTGCTCACCTAGGATGCATGAGACCCTGAGTTTGATCCTCAGCCCTGAAGAATACCCAACATTGCCATATTTGCATCAACATTGTCTAACAACTTGCAGTCAACTGATTCAGTTGTCCATCCAGGTTAACAGTTCAACGATATGTTTTGCATGTTTTGTCTCATTATTATTCATAACCCCTCTATGGTGTAGATGCCATTATTACCTCTGCTGTATAGATAGGAACAAGAGGCTTAAAGAATTGAAGCGACTTGCTCAAGGTCACACAGGAAGAAGCAAAACCAGAGCTTGAACCCTCATCTCCTTTACTCCATAATTACACTTTGAATTACTCTGCTAGACACCTTCCTAATGAAAAGGCTCATTCTATTATTGGAAAATGCTAAGGAATACATTAAGCTAAAATCTGTCTTCTTGACCTAGTTCTGTACTTTGGAGTAACAGGGAATTAATGTAATAAACTACTCATATGCTTTGGATGTCTCAAGATATCTTGGGCCTGCTATGTTCTAGGCACATTGAAGATTAAATTCCTAAAAATTAGTTTCATTTACTTTGTTTTGAAAATAGCTTTTTCTTTGAAGCTATAACTGACAGCAAACTCCATATATTGGAAATGTGCAATTCAACAAGTTTTATATACATCTGTGGAGTCATCACCACAGGAGAATGAGCACCACTATTACCTCCAAATGCTACCTTTCTACCCTCCCTCCAATTTCAGTTATTTTGAGATTTACTCATGTTGTAGAGCATATGAATAGTTTGTTTCTTTTTACTGCTAAGTAGCAGTCCATTGCATGGACATAGCATACTTTGTTTATGGACATTTGGATGGCTTTACATTTTCACCTATGAACAATGAAGTTCTATGAACATTAGTGTTCATGTCTTGAGATAGACATTAAGATTTCAGGTCTCTTTGATAAATACTTAAGTGTGGGATTGTTGGGTCAGAAACTATCAATCTATTTCCCAAAGCAGGCTACTATTTTACTTTTTCACTCACATCCTATCAGTGTTCCAGCTGTGCCACATTCTTGCCAACATTTGTTATAATTAGTCTTTTTAGTGTTTAATAAGTATGTAGTTGTATCTCATTATGACTTTACTTTGCATTTTTCTAAGGCTAATTACATTGAACATTGTTTCATGTGCTTCCTTGCCATTATATAGCTTCTTTGGTAAAGTATCTGTTCAGATCTCTTCTCCATCTTTAAAAAAAATCAGCTATTTGTTTTCTTATTATTGTTATTATTACCTTGTTTTTTATTATTTTAAGAGTTCTTGTATACTCTATATGCAGATTCCTTATCAGATTTATGTCATAAATATTTTTCACAAATATTTTTCTTTCATTCTATGGTTTGTCTTTTCATTCCCTTAATAGCATTTTCTAAAGAGCAGAAGTTTTTAATTTTGAGGAAGTCCAGTTTATTAATTTTTATTATATAGATCATGATTCTGATGTTGTACCTAAGAAATCTTTGCCAAATCCAAAGTCATAAAAGGTTTCTCCTAATTTTTTGTTGTTTATCTTTTATAGTCATAAG
>PVLC010011881.1:40000-45861 GCA_004027655.1 Graphiurus murinus
ATTCACCACTGTATCTATCTTAATAACTTTATCGATGGATTTTTAAGTTTTAGCTGCTTATTGGCCATCCAAATGGTGATGTAATGGTGATATCAAAGGATGGCTATCATGCGAGCTGTTATTCTGACCTTATGGGAAAAGTCATGGTTGGAAATAAGAAAACCAGGTATCTACTTAGTCTAGAGGAGCAAAGAATGTGTATTCTTCTGTGAAAAAGCTATTTTTTTTTTGGTACTGAGAATCGAACCCAGTGGCATTCTACCTCTGAGCTAGAGACTCGCCAGCCCAATTTTATTTTTTATTTTGAAGCAGGGTCATGCTAACTTGCTGAGGCTCTTACTAAATTGTTGAAAGACTAGCTTTGAACCTGTGATCCTCCTGTCTCAGCCTCCCAAGTACTGGGATCACAGGCATGTCTCATCATGCCCAGTTCCTATGTGAGGTTTATTTTCTGGGCAGGAGGTAGGGTGGTCAGGGGATTGCTAATGCTAAGACTTCACAAATACTGAATTGCTATGAAAAAGATTACTTAACCCCAGACCAGTGTCTGAAGTTTAAAAACACCACTATTAGCTAGATGTGGGGGCAGATACCTATAATCTCAGTATTTAGAAAGCTGACACAGGAGGGTCACAGGTTTGAAATCAGCCTCAGCAATTTAGCTGAGTGAGACTTGTTTCAAAATAAAAAATTAAACAGGACTAGGGGCATAGCTTAGGTAGAACACACTCAAGCTCAATCCCCAGTACCACCAAAACAAACAAACAAACAAAGCAAAACACACCATTATGACGGTAAGAAAAGAAAAAAAAAATAAAAATGAAAATTGTTGGGGATATTGGGGTCTTAGCCCGGCAGGCCTGGAGAGACCTCGCCCCAAGATGGCGCCTGGCAGAGTGCCAGAAGCAGCTGACTGTTGGATGACTGTCAGACGATAGGCATCCTGGAGGAGGGCTGTGCCACCGTTAGAGCGCATTCACCAGCATGCCAGAGCTCATGGCCCGAGAATGCTCCCAGGTGAGAGCTGTAGGGCTGCACGCAGGCACCTCGTGGCTCAAGCCCTGATTGGCTCTAAGCCTACTCCCCTTCTTGCCCCACCCCTTACTGCTTGGGTGGATAAGTAGCGTCCTTGGTCCCTGAAGAGGAGGAGGAAAAAACAGCGCACAATAAAAGAAGCTTGAACCAGCAATGCATGATTGTCGTCTCCTTGGGTCCTCGTGGGTGGGGGTCCAGTATGGGAGACGATAGAAAATAGTGGTTACGTTATAAATTTTCCAGGTCTCATGTATTGCAAATGCCAGTATTTACTTTCACGGATTCATCTCACTATAATGAGATATAGGAAGCTCTGGTAGGTCTCTTTGGGGCTAATAAAACCTTGTTATAGACTTGGAACATTTTACAAATGTAAAAAATAATTTAAAACTCAGTTCCATCTGCATATTTATTTTTTAAATAACAAAAATCAAGGTGAAAAATTTGGTTTGGAATTGTAGTCTTTCAATGAGTACATAAGTTATGTTCCAAGGTCCATTGATTGGTCACAAAAGCTACTTGTTCATTTGACCTAAAGCAAAGTCAGATCAAATAGAAACTGCTAAGACAATAGTCACAACAGCACAAATTGAAATCAGAAGAAAACTTATGTTCAGTATTTAATTTTGTATTTTCACTGAAATTAGTTATGCTATGTCAAGTGTTGAGGAAAATCTTGTTGATCATTTATGACATATTTTGAGCTCATTAGAAAAAAATGAAAAGTAGAAATGTGCTAGACTAACCATTACAACATTTGTAAAATCCAAAATTTAAATTTCTTTTGGTGGTCTCTGAATTTCTAATTATTGGGCCTGTGAATTCATGTAGAAACAATAATTGAGGAATGCTGTCAGGATGCCTTAGAAGAGAATATAATACTATCTGAGGATTCTTTAAAGCTGAGAGCATCATAGAACTGCTTTGTCCATGCTAAATAGCAATTACACTGACAATAATAAACTTTTTCATCAGAAATTTAGGAGATATTCCATCTCCATGCAAAATCTTGCAAAGTATTCTTTATTCAGCTGAAATGCTCTCTTGCGTGATGTGCAAATGAGGATGAAATAAAGCCTGAGAATGTGGTCAGGGAGACAGAGATGGAATAAGCAGACCAAAAAATATGGAACCAGAACGTAATGCATGAGATGAAGTACATCTGGTGAGTATGCATGCCATTGCTCTGTGCTAGAAACCATTATAAACCATTTGAGGTGATCAAAAAATTCCTGCCCAGGTGCAGCAGTTTATATTTTGAAAATGAAATAAATCTAGTGGGTACTGTAGACGAAGAACTTGCAAAATCTTATTAGAAAAATAAATCTGTTTTGAGTTAGAGGAGTGAAAAAAATCCTAACAAATTACAGGAGTGGAAGTGTTGCAAAACTCAATACATTCATGTTTATTCAATAATCACACACATGTTCCATTAAGAAATGCAGAAAAAAATGTGCAATAAATATTGACTTTCACAGCAAAATGTAGAAGTGTATGTGCAAGGAATAATGAATCCTTTTCTTGACAGTTTGAGAAAAATAGAAACTTTGAGCCATTTATGCAGGTTGAAAAATAAAAAAGAAAATGCTGTCTTCTTTATTAGCAGGGGAAAATATTTCAAGTTAGTTTTGCAGAGATTACTCCTGGACTTAATTCTTTATATGCAGAAAAAGCAGCTTGTATTTGATTCCTTCTTGAATGTAGGAAATCATGAGGCAAGATGTGAACCACTTTTTGTTTGAAATTGCGGATAAAACAAGGATCACTTTCCCCCTACTATGGTATTTTAGGGTTTTGGGTCCTTGGTCAAAACCATTCTGTATTCTAAATACCTCATTCTACCTCCAGCAATATTTCTATCCCGGAAAAATCATGTTAAAATGAACCTTAAGAGCAAATTTCAGTGGGAAAAAATTACAAAAGAATATTCTGTAAATTCTAATGCTCTACTGATCAGAGTATAACTTGGTAATGTCAGGGCGGTACAATTAAAAGATGTGAATCAAAGTTCTTTAAAATATTCATGACTTTAAATCCATAAATTCCCTGGGATCCTAAGAAAATAATCATAGATACATACATGCATATAACAACTTTGATGCAATGATATTCACACAATATTATTTTGACAGTGAAAACTTGAAAGTGATCCTGATTTTTAGGGATAAAATGACTTAATAAATTAAATAATGACTCAGTATAGACTATTGTTAAGACTTTAGAAATCATGTTGTAAAGACTTTATTTATCTGCAAAATTATTCATGATGTGTTGTTAAATGCAAAAGCCATATATATAATATATATATTATATATATATATAATATATATATATATATAGCATATGGCTTGGCCTCAGTTGTGTTGTGTTATATGTGTTTATATGTAAGCTGTATGAAAAAAAGACTGGAATGAAATATTTAAAGAATCTTCACTACTTAATTCTGGGGGGATAGAATCATGGATGATTTAAATGTTCCTGTCTTTGTGCTTTTGTGTACATTCAGACATTTCTATGCTGGTAATTTCTTTTATATGAAATATACATATATATTTCATATAATATATATGGGTGTGGTGATGCATGGCTATAATCCGAGCACTAGGGAGGCTGAGACAGGAGGATTACAGGTTTGAGGTTAGCCTCAGCAACTTAATGAGACCCTGTTTCAACATAGAAACAAAACAAAAAAGGGCCAGGGGTAAAGCTCAGAGGTAGAATGCCCCTAAGAAAAAAAGAAAGAAAGTTAGTCCAAGGCCAGCCTCCACAACTTACTAAGACCTCAGCAACTTAGCAAGACCCTGTTTCAAAATTAAAAAATAAAATGGGCTAGAGATATAGCTCAGGCAAAGAATGCCCTTGGGTTCAATCCCAAGTACTATAAAAACAAAAAACAAACGAGAAAGTAAGAAAGAAAGAAAGTCATCTAATGAATATTATTGAAGTCAAAAGCAACCAAAAAGGTGTCTGTAGAAGATGAAAGGGAAGGTTTTTACCTTAGTGATTGACAGAAGGAAGTCTTTGTCTCCCTACACCCATGGGGGAGACCCACCATGCTTCCTGTAAGCCTCTACTTGGTCTGCAATAAAGCCAAGCGAGACTCCAAGTGGAGGATCTGGGTCAATAGCTCCAAACTGTGGAACGCTGGTTGGACCTAAGGATGCCCATTAGTTCAACTGGAAGGAGCTAATCTCGGGAAGTAACCAATCTGCTGTGTGATTCCTGGTGGGACAGCTGAGCAGCAGGCTTAACCTCTAACCCCCTGCAGTGCCGAGTTCCCGCCAGCCTCCCCACTGACTTCTGAAGAGTTCCCAGGGTTATCGTCAGCTTGGTGGAGCATGATACAATAAAAGAAATGGGACCTGGGTTTCTCAGTGCCACACGTAAATGTGGACGCAATCACTTGCCCTTGCCATTGTAAGATCATATAATGGTGTTTGGTAAATTGCTGTGAGATCCACAGGCAAGGGTGCCATTCCATTACCAGTCTTTAATCGGTGTTTCTATTCACTCATGTAGAAGCCATTGAAAGCCATTGATCCCAAACTTTATACCGTCATCAGCAAGTGAGCCTGGGAGAGATTAGGTGCCAAGATCTCAGCAAACTAGTAGGATAAGCAACTGTAACAGCAGTAGACTGATAACACCAGTGCAAGCCAGTGTTAATATGAAGATGAAGAAAACTTATGGAGGACATAAATTTGCTGAGAAATAATGCTATGTAAGAAGAGACTGAAATGAGTGGTAATATCTGCTGCTGACTTGGTTGTCATTTCTCTACTTCCCTTTATTAGAACACACAGATGAGAGCTGATTTCTATCATCAGGTAGATTAATTTCTCAGTTTGAAGGGTTTTGACCATAATACTTCATAGAGCAGTGTGAGGATTCTAGCTTTTTAGCCACCATTACTAAAAGGAAATCATTCAGCCGTGTGACATGGTGCATTCCTATAATCCCAGTATTTCAGAGGCTGAAACGGGAGGATTGTAGGTTCAAGGACAGCCTTAGCAACTTAGTAAGGCTCTCAGCAAAATAGGGGACTCTGTTTAAAAAATAAAATAAAAAGGGCTGGGGGTGTAGCTCCGAGGTAGAATGCACCTGAGTTCATCATTCAACGTGGTTTATTTCAGGTCCCATTTCTATCTACGGAGGGTGGTTTGTACTAAGGGTTTCATTGACTTTTCCCTGCTCAGTGTAATGCAAGGCATATCAGTATAGTTCTGCTATGAAAGAACAGTGGTACACTCTGTGAACAACTTGTACTGGTTTTATATGTTACTATCGATGGTTGAGAAGTTTTCACAAGTGCTTATATAGTCAATTTATATTATAGCATTAGAACGAGTTTTGTAGGAACCCATATATCCATCCATTTATCTACCTTTTTTTTTTTTTTTTTTTTTTTTTGCGGTACTGGGGATTGAACTCAGGGGCATTCTACCTCCGAGCTACACCCCCAACCCTATTTTTTTAATTCTTTATTTTGAAACCGGGTCTCATTAAGTTGCGGAGTGCCTCACTAGGTAGCTGAGGCTGGCCGCGAACCCGGATCCTCCGGTCTCAGCCTCCCAAATGCTGGGATTACAAGCGTGCACCACCACGCCCAGCTCATTTATCTACCTTTTCTATGTCTTCTGTCAGAGATAATTGCAGACGCCTTACAAAATATAAAATAAGATATAAACAATTGCTAAGGAAAATGAGCCAAAGACAAAATAGCAATAAAGATTAAATGAAGCACAGAGTAGGGTCAGGAGTCTTCTGCATTTTCTCAAAATGGAGCACAGACCATGGCAGCCAGTGCAGACAGAGGGGAGGAGAGT
>PVLC010011882.1:0-27843 GCA_004027655.1 Graphiurus murinus
TTTTTTTTTTTTTTTTTTGCGGTACTGGGGATTGAACTCAGGGGCATTCTACCGAGCTACACCCCCAGCCCTATTTTTTATTCTTTATTTTGAAACAGGGTCTCACTAAGTTGCAGAGGGCCTCACTAGGTAGTTGAGGCTGGCTGCGAACCCGGATCCCCCGGTCTCAGCCTCCCAAATGCTGGGATTACAAGCGTGCGCCACCACGCCCAACTCTTTTTTTTTTGAAACAGAGGTCTCACTAAATTGCTGAGGGTCTCTCCAAGTTTCTGAGCCTGGTCTCCAACTTGCAATCTTCCTGTTTCAGCCTCCCAAGTACTGGGATTACAGGCGTATACCACCATGCGCCGATAAAAGGGCCTTTTTTTGATCATCAGTCCCTGGATTTATTCAGTCTGCAAACCAGACCCAAAGCACAAGGTGCAGGGACGAGAGGGGGCGCAGTCGCTGGCCGCGAGCTGGGTTGCTCCTCCCGCAGAGGCGCCGGATAGACAACCTGGGCAGGCCGGGAGCTGTTTGTTCCTCTTCAATAATGATTAACCCAGCTGCGCAGGTAAACCATGCCCTGGCCAGAACTTTACCCTGGAAGGCGCCGGCCTCTCTCCGTGGACTTTCATGACCTCCAGGGCAAGAGGCAATGGTGTCGGGGGCCATCAGGATTCCTTCTGCTGCTCCTTGCCAGCCCTGCTCTGTCGCGTGCCCCCCAGGAAACCGTCCTCTGCAGGGGGTGGCCCAGGGCTGGATTTTTGGGGGGGTATGGTGTGGGGATGGTATAGAGACAGCTCCCAATGTGTGCAGCCCCCGGGGTCCCCAGGGGGAGGGGAGGCTCCTGTCTGTCTTTGGAAGCTACACCTGATGATGAGGTGGCCCCCGCAGGGCAGGGCTGCTGGATAGGCCTTTGCCTGCCTGGGTGGGCCGGGCAGCCAATGGCCGCCTGTGGGAGGGACGGCCGCCCAGCAGGTTGGGGGTGCTGGGGGGTGCCTCTGAAGGCAGCTGTGTGTCCCCTCCCTTTCTACGTTGAGAAGCCCTGTGTATGTGCACACTGCCTGTACGTGAGTATGTAAGTGTGTGTTTGCTGGTGTACATGTGTGTACCAAGTGATTTCTGAGTATGGGTGCACATATCTGCTGTCTGTGAGCTCAAGTGCTTGGTTTTTAGTGTGTGTGTGTGTGTGTGTGTGTGTGTGTGTGTGTGTGTGTGTGTGTTTTCCTGGGGATTGAATTAAAGGGTGTTCTACCTCTGAGCTACACCTTCCCCCCCTGCCACCCTCTCTAAAATTTTTATTTTGAAAGAGGAACTTGCTAAGTTACCGAGGCTGGTCTCGTATGACCCTCCTGTTTCAGCCTCCCAAAGACTGGGATTATAGGCGTGCATCACCACGTCCAGCTCAGGTGCATGTTAAATATACTGACCTGTGTGTGTGTGTGTGTTTACACGTGTGTTTACACAGACATGTATGTGTGCCCATGCATGGCACAATTCTGTTCCACTTCCATAGGACTGAGGTATACGCCAGGCACATGCCCACGTTAGCTCTCCTCCCTGAACCCCCCCCCCCCACGCTGGACACCGCGGAGACCCAGGGTAGACGGTCCTGGGGCTGCCACGGGCACTGCCTGAGCCTCGGCATTCTAGTCTGTGAAGTGAGAGAATTGAAACAGCAGTGGCGTGGAGCTGTGGCGAGGATCGTGGGTCACCGTGTCCCCCTGCGTGGCTGGGGGCCTGGCTCAGAGAGGGCAGTGGGCACCGGGGTGTCCTCCCAGCTTCGGGACGGCATAGCTGTGTCTGCTGGGGGAGCAGGTGGGCTGCAGGGTCTTTGCTACCTTCCTGTCTGTGCAGCAGGCCCGCGGTGTAAGGCTGTCTTCCACTGCAGCGGCACACGGCTGCAGTCACCAGGAGAGCCCAGAAGCTAGGGGGCTGTCGGTGCTTCTGCAGCTCAGCTGGTGGGCTAGAAATAACCAGAAGACGAAAGTCAGGGGCTCCGGCCTCCTGGCTCTTGCCCACTGGTGGCCACACACTGTCATCCTGAAGCCAGTGCACCGTTTTCCCTGGCGACAGCCCCAAGGTTCTCCATATTTGCCCAGGAAGGAACAAAGCAAACCCTAAGCCTGGCTTGTCCCTCCCCCAGCTCCTGCACACACAGGCCACCGCTCTGAGTAACCACGGCGGGCGACAGGAAGCCAAGAGCATGGGGCGGGCGGCCGGGCAGGCGGTGTTTTCTCTCCCGCTCCTGTTTTCTGATTAGTCACTCCCGGCTAATTACCAAATGGGACAATAAACCTCTGAAAATATCCATCTACTTCCTAAAATCCTGGCCACCAACAAGGCAAATGGGGCCTGGCCAGGAAGCCAAGGAGTTAAGGTGGCATTTGAGGGTCCCAGGGTCCCTGGCGCATCAGCATGCGGCTGTGCGCGTGTGCGCGTGTGCGCCTCTGAGACACACGGGAGGGGACCAGTGTGGTCCCCGGGTGGTGTGGGAAGCGGCTCCACGTCCCCTGGTCCCTCTGTCCTGCCTGGAGGAAGTGATTCCCATCCCCTGTCAGGCAGTCTTCCCCATCCTAGGTGGACATCCCCAGGGAGCCCCTGGGGACATCATAGGAGTCTGTGGCCAAGGTGCCATCTGTCCCCAAAGGTGCCAAGACCCCTGCAGGGGACAGCCATACCAGATGTGCAGGTGGCCACTTGTGCTTCTGCGGATAGGCCCCCCACGTGTGGCTTCAGAGTGGACACGGCGGTAAAGCTGTCCAGAAATCCCCCTGTCCAGAGACACCTGGGCAGCATGCAGGCCCAGCAGGTGGGCTTCTACCTGGAGACACCAGTGGGAGGCCCGGGGCTCCCTGGGGCGCGGCGCTGAGCCTGAGAAGTGTGACCCCTTTCCTCTCCGCTCATGTTCTGCTGGTCAGAACCAGTGGGGATGATCGTGGTCTTGATTCACGGGGCAGGGGACCTGGGGCCTCCATGCACCTAGAAGGAGGGAGATGGCAGGATGGCACTCTGCAGTGACCTTGTCGTCTCTGGGGTGCCTTGCTTGGGCTGGTCGTGGCCGGCTGGGGGCCCCAGAGTGTCCTGCATGTACTGTATGTGTGTGTGTGTGCGTGCATGTGTGTGTGTGTGTGCATGTGTGTGTGTGTATGGGGGGGTGGCATTGGTTTTCTAGGACTGCTGTGAAAAATGACCATATATTTGGTGGCTTAAAACCACACAAGTGTGTCAACGTACAGTTCTGGAGTAAGAAGTCCACAGTGGGTCCTCTGGGGGTAAGTTGGGGTGTCCAGGGAGAAACTGCTCACTTGCTTCTTGGGGCTTCTGTTGGCGCCTGGATCGCTTGGCTCCTTAGTTCTTCCGTCTATCCTCAGATCTCTGTGTGTCTCTCTATCTCTTCTGTCTGTTTCTTCATCTCTCTCTGTGTGTCTGTGTCTGTCTGTCTGTCTCTGTCTCTCTCTCTGTGTGTGTGTTTCTTCAACCTCTGCTTCTGTCCTCCTGTCCCCTCCTGCTTCCCTTTGATGGGGGCCCTGTGACTAGGTTAGGGTGACCTGGGTAGTGAAGGCTGGCCTCCCATCTCAGCCTCCTTTACTTAAGTCACCTGGAAAGCCCCAGTTGCCGTGTCAGGAGACTTCACGGGTCCCTGAGATTTGAGCTCAGATGTCCTCGGGACTGTTCTTCTGTCCTCGCTCTGGGCCATACACCCCAGCAGGAGAAGCCGAAGCCCCTCCTCCTTTCTGCTCTTGGCTTCCCACCAGACATTGTGCTGGGGCTGGAGGGAAGTCACCAGGGCGGACGTTTCCTGCCCTCCCCGAGCTGCCAGTCCATCCATCGGGAGGCTGACCTTCAACAGAGATGTCAAGGGCAGAGTGTTTGGGAACATTTTATCAGGCTCAGTCACCAAGAGGGACAGGAAAGGCCTCTCACCAAGTGACTTGTCCGCTGCTATCTGAGCGAGGAAGGAGGCGGAGTTGCGGGGCTGCCGGGAGTAAAGGTTACAGAGCCCGGGCTCAGCACCAGGGCCTGAGCCTCCAATGGCCTTCGCCCCGCTGTGTTTCTGGAAGTCTTGCCTCGCTGAGATCCACCCTGCTTGTGGCTCGCTCGCTGCACTTCTAGAAGGTACTTGCGGCAGTCTCCTCTTTGTCCTGGACTGGACACCGGGGCTGGCCGGCCCTGACCGCAGGGATTGGAAACGGGACCCAGGGTGCATACGCGCAGATAGCAGAGTGAAACACGGGCCCACAGATGCTGTCCCCTCCCCGGGCCAGAAAGGCTGATTGTTCTGGTCCTCTCTGGTGAAGAGCGTCTATTGCAGAGAAACCCGCCGCTGGTGCGGGTGCAGTCTCCAACAGGGCTGTGACGTGGGGGGCGAGGCCTCTAACTACAGCCTGGAGAGAGCAGCCAGGCCCATTCGCCGGCCTCAGACACACCTCCCTCCCAGCCACCCAGGGGCCCGGTGGGTTTTCGTTTTCCTGTGCCCTCGCCCCTTGCCAAGAGCCATAGGTAGCACGGCCAAGATTCCTCTTTGGGGTGGAAATATCAAAGACTGAGGCATGAGCTTCTAATTAGCAAACACGGACGGCTTGCCCGTGGGGGGACCACCCTGGGCTTCGCTTGCTGGAGAGGCATGGCCTCCTAGAGCGCCTGGCTACCCCGTGCCCACATTCCTCAGCTGTCCGACACCCTTGCCGGCGCTGGAGCCGGTGTGCAAGGGTTTCCAGTGGATTGTGAACAGAGAGCTCGTTTTCCATGTCAGTTGCAGACTCTGCAGGGAGGCCAGGCTGCCCTGCCGCCGGCCCTGTGTGGCCTCTGTGTTTTCCATCAAGGCATTTAGGACAATGGTCATTGCTAAATAATTAGTGCTTTCCTTGCTAACCTCAGGACAAAGAGGCTAGTATACAGTCAGTGCTTAATAAGTGTACATTGAATGGAGCCTACCTTGCTTGTGAGAGCTGAATTTTACTTCTGAATTAACAAGTGCCAGGTGCATAATTAGGCACTAGAGAACATTTTCTCTTCAGAAGGCATTTCTAGCTGGATGTGGTGCATGCCTGTAATTCCAATTCTTAGGAGGCTGAGAGGGGAGGATTGTAGGTTTGAGGCTAGCCTCAGCAACTTAGCAGGACCCTCAGGAACTGTTTCAAAATAAATAAAAAGAGCCACCTGTGTGCATGTATGCCTCTACCAGCTTGTACCTCACAAAGAGGTATGATTACAATGCACCAATAAAATAAAAATAAATAAATAAAAATAAAAAGAGCTGGGCGTGGTGGCACACACTTGTAATCCCAGTACTTGGGAGGCTGAGATAGGAGGATTGCAGGTTCACAGCCAGCCTCACCTACTTAGTGAAGCCATCCACAACTTGGTGAGACTCTGTTTCAAAATAAAGAATAAAAAATAGGGCTAGGGGTATAGCTTGGAGGTAGGATGCTCCTGGGTTCAATCCTCAGTACTGCAAAATAATATTAATAATTAATAATAATAATGATAATGGTAATGATAATAATCATAGAGCTGGGGGTGTATCTCAGAGGTAGATTGCCCCTGGGTTCAATCCCCAGTAACGACAACAACAACAAAAGCATTTCTACCCAATTTTCCCGTATCTGAGCTTACTTAATGCAAGGGAAAACTGAGGAGCTGGAAGATCAGGAAGGTTACCCTACGTTGGAGCCACCTAAGTGAACGAGTGGTGATGGGTAATAAATACGTACAGTGGTAAGCCATGTACAGCGGATACACGTTGATAAACATAACAGCTGTCCTACACCTTCCACATCTGCTCCCAAGGCAGGCATCAATAATCGATTGCCACTCTTTCCTGTGGAGCCCAGATGCAGCTGCAGAATCCTTTGCAAAATACCTCTAGGAAGCCAGTACCAGACGCTTAAGAAACTTACAGAATTCCCAACTGGCAAATACTTCTGCATGACCTAATTCATCCTCACCTCCAAATTTCTACCTTCCGACTTAACACTATGACTTCATATATATTTTTAAAAATTTCCCTCAGTCACTCATGTCAGCAGATACCTTTCTTTTTGTGGTCCCGTCCCTGGCCACGTGAACCTGGGCAGACTAACTTTTTTTTTTTGCTTTGAGTCTCAGCTTCTTGTCTGTAGGGTGGAGGTAATCCTAATGTTAGGAAGACTTTGGCTCCTAGCTGTGCGTGGTGGGGCGCCTGCCTGTAATCCCAGTTCTTGGGAGGCTGAGACAGTAGGATCCCAGGTTCAAGGCCAGCCTTAGCAACTTAATGTGACTGTGTTTCAAAATAAAAACTTAAAATAAGGTTGGGGGTGCAGTCGGAAGTAGAACACCCCTGGGTTTGATCCCCAGTAACACACATGCCTCCCGTGGGGCCTGACTATCGCACGGAGCTCTCAGCACTGGGCCTGTGGTGACTCTCAAGAAGCGGGGCAGCTCCAAAGTCTGTGTGTCTCTCCTCGGTCCTCAGCAGGTGCCTTGGGCCAACAGTCCCCAGGGATGCCAGCGGCAAGGCTGTGTCTTCACCCCGGCAAGCCGCGGGGGGGGGGGGGGGGGGGGGGGGGGGGAGGAGGCAGGGGCGGCCACTCCTCTTCCCGCCTCAGCCCCTCCCCTCTGCAGCGAGGCCTCCCAGCCTTGGGGACCATCCCTCAACCCCAGGATTCCATCTCAGGCCTCAACTCAGCCTAAAGCCAGAAGGGTAAGAAAGGCTGTCATTTCCCCTCTCGCAGAAACTCATAAGAAGTGTTTCCAACGTTGTCATAGCTATAACAAGTGGCAGGCGTCATCCAGGGAGCAGGAACGTGGCTGAGCGTCGTGGAAAATGGAAACCCCAGGTTCCTTTCCCCCAAGGGGGTCGCCGTGGCTCTGGAGAAACCAGGATCCTCCTGACCTCAGTGGGGGACGTTTCCTTCCTCCCATGTTTAGCTTTGGGGTGCACAGGAATGGGGACCTGCTGGAGGGTAATATGGCCGTCAGGGTCCCCAGGCAGATTTGAGAGGGACCCTACAAGTCCCAGATTGTCGCAGTTGAAAGGCTCTTGGGGTGGTTGGAGCAGGCTCAAGCTGGTAGTAGGCGCTCCGTGCTCCTGTGGCTCATGCCGGGTTTGCCTGTAACTCGTCAGGTGTGCTACCTGGGCAGGTGAGTTTCGTCTTCCCCACCCCTTGTGGAGAGCAGGTGCCCTCCCTCTGTGTTTTGTCTGTGGACTGTGATTCCCTCCTCCGCTTTCTGCATGAGCATGTGTGCCTGATGTCCTTCGGAGCACGCTCATGGTCACAGGGTCATCCGGAGAGTCAGCCACCGCAGCGCCGTATGTGAGCTCTTCCACCATGGTCACAGAGATCGATGCTGGGGTGCAGGGGGGAGCCCCAGTTGTCCATGGCCACATGGCCTCCGAGGGGTGTCCGTGTAGCCAGCAACTCCAGCTCCATTGTGGGTGCAGTGCACCATTAGGAGGTGTGTCAGACCTTTGCTAGACCTTCCCAGGGATGAGTAAATAAAACTGGTTGTAGGGGAGACACTGAAAGCTAAGAGGCAAGAAATGTGAGATCCGGGAGGCAGTGTTGACGTGGGTCCATGGGGCGATGGGTCCCTTCCTCCAGCCCCTTGACTTTAGGGCAGCCATCTTTGCCTCCCACGTCCCCCCGTGTCCTGCCCTGTAGCGGTCTGAGTCCCCTCCTGGCCTGGCCCACTCTCCTCCGGCTCAGGGGACAGTCTGTTGTGTTCCTACTTTGACTTCTCGGTAGAGATGTTCCGTGGTCCGTGAAATGGTCACCTGGGAGAAACTGGGTGAGGGGTGCATTGGGGTTCTCTGTGCCCTCTCCAACCCTTTTCTCTAATTCTAAAGCTATTTTAAAATCAAAAGTTTGCTTTTCCCAGGTGTGGTGGTGCATGTCTGCAATTCCAGTACTTAGGAAGCTGAGACAGGAGGATTGCAGGCTCACCGCCAGCCTCAACAATGCTGAGACTCTCAGCAACCTAGTGAAACCCTGTTTCAAACATAAATTAAAATAGGCCTGGGGGTGTAGCTCAGGGTCCATCTAGAAGACATTGGGGTTCAATTCCCAGCAAAACACACACACACACACACACACACACACACACACACGGAAGAAGTAGCTGGTGGAAGTTGATGGGGAGGCTTCTAGGAGGAAGTGATGTATAGTTTGAGACTTGAGGGATGGCAGGGCCCACTGAGGCAAGGGGAGGGGGAACAGTATGCCGGCAGAAGGAACAGCAGGTGGGGTGGCTCAGAGTCCAGGACCACCTTGGCCCATCTAAGATCCTGAAAATATCGTACGACTCCCTTTGGCCTTCAAGGATCTTAAAAACAATACCCGGACATTAACCTTTTTCTTTGTGAGTTGAACTGACTTTATTCATTTAAGAGCAAATGAAAGCAGGCAGCATTGCTGCTTATCGGCAATGAAGCAAGCCGCATTTGCCCCTGGAAGACGCCGTGGGTTTTCCTGCAGATCTCCCCTGTGCAGAAATCCAGGGAGCACGGAGGGCCCTGGGTTGTGAGCCCTGCTTTGCACACCGCAGGGAGCACCCCTGGGAAGAAGCAACCTCTGAGTTGGGACTTGACGGCCAGGGGAGGCCAGCCGGGTGGGTCTGGGGTCAGGGATTACAAGCGTGCGCCACCACTCCTGGCTTGCATTGTCCTTTTGAAATGGAGGCACCAATGCTGGCAGCAGAGCCCAGCAGATAAGGCGGGTGGTAAACACAGGGTCTCTCCCCTGTGGAGGCGAGTGGGAGTTTGCGGGTAATCGGGGGGGGGGGGTACCCAGCCACCCAGCCTGCGAGTCCTGCCCGCTGCCCAAAGCCACCAAGACTTCCTTCTCATGCTGGGGCTTCCATCTCTTCCTGGCACCTGTGGGCGGAGGGTGCTGGGCAGCGGGACAGGGTGCCGTTTCCTTGTGTTTACTTAAAGGAGAACGACACTGGGCTTGGCTGACCAGACCCTGCCCACAGTCGGTGGGGTCAGGGCAAGAATGATGATGGCAGTTAATTATTGTAGTGGCGGTCCTTTGTGAGTCCCTACTGTGTGTCCAGTCCCTCGTCCCTCTGTATCAGGGGCCTGCTCTGTGCCTGCCCCTATTCTAGACACGGGACAGGGTAGTGAGGGAGTCTGTTTCCTAATTCCTACATTCTGGTGCAGACAGAGAAGTCCAGAAACAGACAAGTACACAGTACCCAGGTGACAAGTACACAGTACCCAGGCGACAAGTACACAGTACCCAGGTGGCCCGGTAGGATTTGGAGCGGGCGGAGGAGGAACATGGCCTGACCTCAGTTTTCAGAAGCATCCCGCAGCTGCAGTAAGGGAGCGGTTTAAGCCGCCAGTCTCCGACCTGGGAGGCGTGTATGTTTTAAACTGATCGAAAAGAAAGGTGAAAACATTCCACTTTTTGGCCACGGTGGCTGTGTTTCAAGTTTTCCATCATCGACCCAGCCACAGGATGTTTCTGCCGCCATCCCAGAACATTCTCTTGGGCAGAGCTGTCTAAATGGGGGTGACAGGAGAGGCAAGGCCCCTGGGGGACTGTTGGGCCAATCCAGGTGGCCCCCCCATTCCCCCCTCCCCCGTGCTCTGTGACTCCACAGGCGTCGTCGAGTTGCACGGTGGGCAGGACGGTGATGGTCTCTGCTTCCATCCCAGGCCGGTCCATGGGCTGCTTCTCGCCCCGGAGCTGGGGGGAAACGCAGCCTCAGCCCCCGCACTCCGTGGAGAGTTTGCCAACCCCAGGTGGCTCACGTGCACACGATGTCGAAGCCGTGGTGTAGACTGGACGTGGTAGTTTGGGGTCTGTTGATCGTGTCAGTAGACACCCTCTTTGTGCAAGGCCCTGTCTCTGTCGTTACCACGGTGGTGCAGCCACCAGCCGCCTCTCTCGGGCTCTGAACTGTCCCTGGGCTTCGTGCTGCTGAGATGAAGTGCCCTGGAAAACAGATGGACGTCTAGAATAGCGTCCTGCTGGGGGTGGGTGCTGCCCTGGCCGATTGCAGTCTTGGGGGAGCCAGCCTTCCCTGGTGGCTGCCTCCTGTCGCCCAGCTGTCTCCGGCTCTGGTCTCTGGTCCCAGGCAGGGCCGGTCCAGGGCCAGGGCTGGTCCTCTCCCTGCCTTGCAGTGTTAGGACCGATCGATTGACTGTGCTCTGGGAAAGCCGGGCTGGGCAGGAAAGCACCGGTGGCTGTTACAGTGCTGTGGAGTCCAGAGTTGACTGGATGGACTGAGTCTCCGGTGTGGACGCAGAGCCTTCCTTCCCATGTACAGGGAGCATGGATGGCCTGGGAGGGGAGCCAGAACAAAGCACCCCGTGTGAACTCCTGCTCATCCTCCGAGACCCCCCAAGATGTGCCCCAATCTTATTCCCAGTTCCAGGGCAGCTGGCGGCAGCCCAGCGCAAGGGGTCATGGGAGACGGTGGGCTAGGTTCGACACTGAATCCCCGCCTCCAGCTCCCCAGCCTGCGCCCCGCATCAGGAGAGAGACCGCCCGCCCTAACTCCCTCCCCGTCTCCACGCCCACAGAAGTGACACCATGTGGCTGGGCCCCCAAAGGGCCGTGGTGAACTGGTGGCAGCCCCCAGCCACAGTGTTGAGGGACCCTGGAAGGGAAGGGGTGGCAGGCAGTCGCCGTCTACCTCCTGCTCCCACCCAGGAGTTGACGTTCCCCCTCTGGTCACAAGCCCCTGCCTGTCACCTGCGCCACACACACACATGCACTGTCCCCTTTTCGGCTCCCGCCCGGAGCCCAGCCTGACCTCCTTCAGGACGAGCTGGCTCTCAGCCACCCCTTCCCAGCGCTGCTGTTGGTGGGGGGGAACACATGTCACCAGGTGGACGTGTCACTTGGTCCCCTCTTCAGGTTTCAGGACCACAGCCAGAGCCCGCTCTGGACTCCCAGCCAACTGGGAAACGTCAGCGAGGAACCCGGGAGACGGGGCGGATAGTCGGTTCTTTGAGGCCGGGTCGGGCGGCGGGCTGTCATTTGTTTGGACAGGCGAGGCTTCTGCCGCTCTGTCTGGGACAGTCCGGGGACACAAAGGCGCTTCAGACGGGAGGCCGCCCGCGACTCGAGCGGGAGGTGCGCTGGTGCGGCTGGACGCGTTTGCTCCCAGATAAAATTATGTGCTTGGGGTTTGGGTGGACTTAGGCCTCATTCATGCATCTCTGTTTGCTCAGGCTGCAGGGCCCCGAACCTGGTCTCCCGGCCTCCTGGGGACAGGTCTGGCCTTGCTGTCCTTGCAGGCAGTTAAGGACATTATCCTCCCAGGCTTCTCTTTCTCAGGTCCCGGTCATGGAGCCCACCCCGTGAGGCTGGTGAGGAGGCCCTGGAGCTGGGGCACCTGTGGGTACCACAGCATTGCTGTGTGTTCAGGGTGGGTCACTAACCTCTCTGTTTCCTTCTATGCAATACGGCTTATGTTGCCTGCCTCCTGGGTCTGAGCAAGGGTCTAATATGTTCATTCCTACATTTAAGACCCAGTGAAAGCTGGGCATGGTGGTGCATGCTTGTAATCCCGGTACTTGAGAGGCTGAGACAGGAGGATGGCAGATTCAAGGCCAGCCTCAGCTACTTAGTGAGGCCCTTTGCAACTTAGACTCTGTTTCCAAAAAAATAAAAGAATAAAAATAGGGCTGGGGGTGTAGGTCAGAGGTAGAATGCCACTGGGTTCAATCTCTAGTACTGCCAAAAAAATAAAAAATAAATAAAAAAGACCCAGTGATTCTGCTTGCAGCCTTAAACCCCAGAGAACCAAGTGCTTTGGGTCACACGATGGAGAATGATCAGAGTGGCCCTAGTGATACTTTGACCCACCCTGGAAACAACCCAGCATTCATCCTCAGTAGAACAGATGAACAGATGTGTCGCTGTCACATGCGGGGTGCGGTGCAGCAACAGGAGAGGACCCGCCCTGGACGTGCCTCACAGGCGGGTGCCCACAGGAGGGGAAGAAGACAGACCCGGTGTAGTGTGCGCAGGTTGCATGGTCACGAGCACACAGCGTTCAAGGCGGGTAGAGCCGGCCTGTGGTGAGACAGTCACTGCAGGCCGGAGGGTTCATAGGAAGCGGCTTGAGGGAGCCTTCCGGGCGCTGGTGGTGCTGCACGAGCGCCCACACGTGTTAGCTGTGTGCCGGCCATGTGTGTGCATGCGTGACCAAGTGGAACATGCGCGTCCCATAGGGACCGATGGGTCCTCAGGGCCGTGTGTTCGGCTGGGAGGAGATCCCAGGTGCGGTTCCAGGGCTTGGCAGGAGACCCCGCTGGGGAAGCACCGTGGGGACTTGTCTGTTCTAGAATGTGCCAGGCCTGGCCACGACGGCTGCCGTTCTCCAGGGCCGAGCCTACTTCTTGCTCCTGGCGTTTGTGGATGGTGGACAGGCCTGACTGTCCCCCTCCCTCAGGCAGTTTCTCATCATCGGCAGGAGCGTGGCTGACTGGCTGTGGACATCTCTGCAACTTCGGGCAGGGCACGGCGCCACTCTGGGCCCCAGTGTCCACCTCTGTGAAGGCTGCTGGTGAGGTCCTGAGCAGGCTGGAGCCCCTCCCTCCCGGCCTTGCCAGGCCCGGCCTCCTCTGCTCCCTGAGCCCCTCTGAACCCATCACCTGTGACAGCAATGCTCTCTGGTGGAATCGGGGGCGGGGGGACTCAGGGCACTCACCCCGGAGGTGCTGGGGGTCTCACTGTGTGACTGTAGACACCGAGCCACTGTAGGGACAAGCGCCCATTTTGCAGATAAGGAGACTGAGGCCGGAGGGGCCCGGCCTTGCCTTTGACTTGACGGAAGACTCCCCAGGCTCGCTGCCTGCCCGCCGGGGCCTTGGCTGGCCTTTCTGCCTTCTCCCTTCAGCTCCCTCCGGGGAGAAGAGGCAGCCTGGGACCTCGCCCTTGGCTCTGGCCGTGGGCTGTGGTACAGTTGGCGCAGTTTGGCTTCCGGCTCCTCCCCCGCTGCCTCTGGCCACATGCCTGCCCTCTGTCCCCTGGACGTAGGGGCATCAGGAGGAAGTGTCACCCCCAACCTGTGCAAGGAGACTACTCCACAAACCCTCCGCAGCCTATGGGTCGTGTGTCTTCCATTGCCATGTGGCCGGGCCCAGGACAAGGGCACCGGCAGGAGCTGTGGGGGGGGGGGTGACCCCACAGAGTCGAGGCCCGAGGCCTGTCAGGGGAGGCCAGGAGGGCAGCAGAAGCTTTTATATTTGTTCCTTGCTTTCCTGCTAGTTAGCAGGGACGGACCTCGCAGATCAACAACAACCCCGAACCTTGGCGCTGTCTGCAGAGACAGAGGCTGCCAAGGAAAGGAAAACTGGACTTGGCTACGTAACAAAGTGACCCTTGAGCACAGAAAAACAGACAAACCAACCAGCCTCTCCAGAAACCGGCCCGAAAGGCCTGTGACAACCCAGCAGAAAGGGTTAAATGACCTCCGTATGGAAACAGCAGAGGGGAATCAATGTGAAACTACAAGCCCCTGGGGGGGGCACAGAATAGAAAGAGAAACAGTGGGGAGTCATTCCATGGAAGAAGCACTAGCCTCCTGATAAGCAAGGGACGTAGATGAAAAAAGAAAGCCAGGCACAGGTTTTCATCTGGAAAACCAGCACAGTCTTAAGTACCACAGTGTATTTTACAAGGAAGGGGAGGCCTGCATGAAGCCCAAGGCCTTCAGAGCCTTACACACACACACACACACACACACACTCTCTCTCTCTCTCTCTCTTTCCCTCTCCCTCCCTCCCTCCCTCGCATGCTCTGAGACCTACATTCACAGAGCACAGCACGGCCCATGGCAGAGGGCACCAGGGCAGGAAGCGACCGCTCACCAGGACCCGTGCTGTGTGGCGAATCTGCCTCCTGGGGGCTTGCCGATTCCTGTAGTGAAATACCCCCACTGTGGTCAAGGCGGGGTCTGGGGCGGTGGGCTTAGATGGCTCTCATGGACTCTCACGCACACCACACCCTCCCCAACGTACTGACCCTGGTCAGGTCACGAATCTCTAGCACTGTGAGGCATGTATAAGCGTGTGTCAAGGGCCTGCACATAGTAGGCCTATGTGTTTGCTGTCATGCGCACGCAGCTGTCTTTCATCCCCTTTGGCATCAGTTTCTCCAGGGCCTACTGTGCGCCAGGCCTTTCTCTTGCCCTCCCTCCCTTGGGGAGTCCCCAGGGCCGGGGGGTCTCCTCACCCCTGCCTGCTGCAGAGGGCTCGGGCTGGACCCTCATTTGCTGTGATCAAGCCTAGGGCGCCATGGTTTTCGTCCTGTTAGAAAGCTGCACCGCATGGCCGCCTGACTTCTCTACCCAACACCGGGAGGGTGATGAGGGCGTTGGAGGGCATGACCTGCTACTTAAGTGCCACCGTTCCCGGGGCCACTGCTGTGGGGGTGGGAGGGCTTGGGGGTTGAGGCCGCCTCTGCTAGATGGTCGAGGGCACATAGTAGGCACGTGCCCAGTGCTGGGCCTCAGAGTCCTCACCCATAACGTGCTCACCACGGCCTCCTTGAAGAGAGGGGAGGGCTGGTTTTGAAGGGGTTAAGACCAAAAGGCCCTTTTGTGATAACTGTGTGTGTGTGTGTGTGTGTGTGTGGTGTGTGTGTGGTGTGTGTGTGGTGTGTGTGTGTGAGAGAGAGAGAGAGAGAGAGAGAGAGACAGACAGACAGACAGACCGAGACTCACTGGGGGTTAAACCCAGGAACTCTACCTCTGTGAACTCTTATTTTTATTTTTAAATTATTTATTTATTTATTTATTTATTTATTTATTTATTTATTTATTTGTAGTACTGGGGATTGAACTCTGGGGCATTCTACCTCTGAGCTACACCCCCAGCCCTACTTTATTATTTTTATTTGGAATCAGGGTCTCACTAAGTTGCAGAGGGCCTCACTAAATAGCTGAGGCTGGTGGCGAACCCAGATCCTCCTGTCTCAGCCTCCCAAATACTGGGATTACAAGCATGCGCCACCACACCTGGCTTTTTATTTTTATTTTGAAATAGGGCCTCCCTGAGTTGCTGAGGCTGGCCGCCAACCTGTGGTCCTCCTGTCTCGCCCCCCCTCCCCCCAAGTACTGGGATGATGGGTGGCAGCACCGCACCCAGCAAGGGTGCACCTTGGTAGGATGTGTTGAGAGAGTGCTCCACCTGGATCACCACTCCGTGACCTCTGACCCCAGCCTGCTCACGAAGAAAACATCAGCTCAGCCCCGACTGCAGATCAGGTGCTAGAGTAGCTGACCAGCAGCTTTCACAGCTGGCCAGCTCATCCAGACAAGAAAAGTCTCAGAAGCCCCGGGGGACCTGAGGCGGATATGTGATACGGGACCCTGTGATGCAGGACTGGGACATTGGGGGGAAACTGGAACCGGAGTGCGGCGTGGGCTTCAGTTACAACATCTCGGGATTATTTTGTTATTAGTCATAGCAAAATGCACCTTACTAATACAAATGTCAATAGCAGGGGAAGCTAGGTATGGAGTATGGACACGGGACTCTCTGTACTGTCTTGGCAGTTTTTCCGAAAATCTAAAACTGTTCTAAGAAATTAAACCTATTGAAAAAGAAGAAGAAGAAAAAGAAGAAAAAAAAAAAAAGACTAAAGAGGTGTGGTCTCACGTGGCATCTTGGTGCAAGTACGGCAAAGGCTGCTTCTTCCAGAGCTTTAGCTGTGGCTGAGGGAGCTGGATGTGCCCGATCAGAGTGATGCTGGCCACACCCTGCCCTTGGGGACCCTGTCCTGTGCTTGGGGACCCAGCCTGAGGAGCCAAGCACCTCTCCCCAGATGCCCAGGAGAAACCCCGGCCCCTGTCTCACTAGCAGGCCTGGACCCTGCTCACCTGGCCTTTATCTGGCCCACCCAGCCCCCTCAGCCTTCTGTTTTCCTTGGAGGGGGAGGCCACCGGGAAGGAATGTCTCAGCGGACCCCAGTGGGCTCACTCTCTAGGAAGACCCTGGCCCTGACCTTGGCCCCAGCCGGGAGGACTTTGATGTGGCTGTGCGGTCCTTGAGCCTTTTCTCCCCCCTCTGGCTAGAGCTTGTGCGCATGCCCCTTCCCAGGCTCCCGAGATCTTGGGATCGCCCTCTCGGGTCTCCAGTGGTGATTTCTGGCAGCCGCGCCTGGGCCTGCCCTTCCCACCTGTCCCCAGCATCGCCTCCTGCTCTCTAGGAATGGGGTCAACCTTGGAACGAGTCCTCCTCCCCAGCAGACTTCCTGGGCTTGGGTGGGGGCGCTGCTAACTGAAGGAGGCATTTGCTCCTGTCTTGCAACTACGCAGGAGCATTATTCGTTTGCTTCTGGGCTTTAAATTGACAACAGAGCGCACCTACTGTGTGCGGCCTTTTCTTTGTTTCTGCCATCGCATCCCTGGCAGTTGGGAGGTGGGGCCTACTATCTTTCTCTTACAGATGATTCTAGAAGCTGCTTTTTCAGGGTGCTCTACCTACAAGGGGCTGAGCTGGGATCTCGAACCCCATTCAATCTTACACCCACACTCCTTCCTTTCCTTTCTCTTTCTCTTTTTTTTTTTTTTTTTTTTCATATTGAGTATTGAACTCAGGGGCATTCTACTTCCGAGCTACATTCCCAGCCCTATTTTACTTTTTATTTTGAAACAGTTCCACTAAGTTGTAGAAGGCTTGGCTAAGTTGCTGAAGTCCTTTCTAAGTTGCTGAGGCTGGCCTCGAACCTGCAGTCCTCCTGTCTCAGCCTCCCAAGTACCAGGATTACAAGTGTGTGCCACCACGCCCAGCGCGTTCATTTCTTGATGGCACTACTGGCCTGGTGGTCCAGGAGCAGTGGTGGCCAAGGTCCCTGGGAGTGGTTGTGAAATTGTCCTGGTGCTTCTCACAGAGGGTGACAAGCTGTGACCCTCATTGGCCCAGAGCCTCCCTGCTGTTAGCACTAAAAGTCGTGAGTCTCAGAAACCTCTTCAGACCCAACAAACCACGATTGGTCACCCCGCCTCACCTCCGAGTTTCTTTGTCAGCAGATTTTAGATGGAGAAAGAAATATAGATATGATAATAAGTGAAATGACTTCTGGTCCCTATTATTAAAGCCATAATAGTGAAGTGGAAAACATATCTTCTCACTAACTAGAGACAGTCGTGGTGGTGCATACCTGTAATCCCAGTACTTGGGAGGTGGAGACAGGAGGGTTACAGGTTCAAGGCCAGTGTACAGTAACTTAGCAAGAATCTAGAGAATCTTGGCCATCCTGTTTCAAAATTAAAAACCAAAAAGGGCTGGGAGTGTAGCTCAGAGGTAGAACACCCCTAGGTTCAATCCCCAGTACCACTAAACAATAGCAACACACACCAAACCAACCAAACAAACAGTTAAAAAACTGCTATACCCCCAGCCCTATATTTTTATTCTTTATTTTGAAACTGAGTCTCACTAAGTTGCGGAGTGCCTCACTAGGTAGCTGAGGCTGGCCGTGAACCCAGATCCTCCAGTCTCAGCCTCCCAAATGCTGGGATTACAAGCGTGCGCCACCACGCCCGGCTACCAGGACTCTTAAAAAGGAGGGTGCCTTCCTCTTCATCTTTCAAGGTTTAGGGAAGAGGCCGATGGGAGATTGCGGGCCTCGGGGCTTGAAATTTATAATGGAAAAAGGGTATTCTTTGTGTTTTTTTAAAAATCGGTGCAACCTCCCTGTTAGTTTTATTGAAAATAGGGTCAGGCAGGAAAGGCCAGCGGGCCGCCCATCCTCCTGGGGCGCTGAGGGAAGAGGCAGGGAGGGTGGGGACATCCTTCTGGCTGGAGGGGACTGGGCTGGAGCCAGGAGCTGGAGGGAGGAGAGGAGTCGGAAATGTGCTTTGTTTAATTGAAGGAACCAAACCGATGGCGGATAAGTTCTCATGCTGCTTTGGCAGAGCCTGCCGCCTCCTGTGGCTGACCCAACTCCTCCTCTGGGCTCCTCTCTCCTCGTTCCAGATGCACAAACTGGGGGTGCAGCCCTGCACACCCAGCTCTGGAGACGGCAGAGGAGGGGCTCGGCCAACACGGGGTGGGTTGGAGGCTGGAGCACTCAGACCTGGGTGCTGTCTCGTGTCCCTTGAGAGCGGCTGTGTCCTCGTGGGTGAGACGGCGTGTGATCAAGCTCGCCTCGCCGGGGCCCGTGAGGGTTGAGGGGTTGAGGCTTGTGTACGATGCTTGGTGCAGCCACGACTCAGAGCTCAGGGTCCCTAGTGTGAGCTGCGCGTGCTCAGTGTGCTCTTGGTTGGTTTTCCTTTTGGTACTGGGGATTGAACCCAAGGGGGCAGTCTACCTCTGACTACACCCCCAGCCCTTTTTAAAATTTTTATTTTGAAACAGGATCTTGCTAAGTTAATGAGGGTCTTGCTACATTACTGAGGCTGGCCTTGAGCCTGTGATCCCTCCTGTCTCAGCCTCCCAAGTACTGGGATTTAATTAATTAATTGATTAATTTAGAACAGGGTCTCAGTAAGTTGCTGTAGCTGTCCTCGAACTTGTGATCCTCCTATCTCAGCCTCCCAAGTACTAGGATTTAATTAATTTGGAACAGGGTCTCACTAAGTTAGTGAGGCTGTCCTCGAACCCGCAATCCTCCTGTCTCAGCCTCCCAAGTACTGGGATTTAATTAATTAATTAATTTGGAACAAGGTCTCACTAAGTTGCTGAGGCTGGCCTCGAATCTGTGATCCTTCTGTCTCAACCTCCCAAGTACAAGGATGACAGGTGCAGTTTAACCCCGCCCTAGCTGCCCTCCCCAGTCTGCACCCTGCTGAGTCCTTTGTCAGGGCCGCATGCACTGTTTGAGGTTACAGCCGACCTAGTGGAGCAGAGAATGCAGTTGACAGCTGCGCTGGCCACATTAAGCTCGGGGTGCGTGGCCACCGCGCCGGGCAGCTCAAAAGCAGCATGGTTCCCACTGCTGCAGAAAGTTCTCCATGGCGCTGGAGGCTGGCCACTGTCCAATGTGCCAACCGGGAACCTCCCCCATCTGACTCTGTCCTCATGTGCAGGGCTCCTGGTGACCCCACAGCCCCTCATCCAAGCTGCCACCCTCCCCCGCCAGCCACCTCTCGGCCCGCCCTGGGGCTGCCCTAGCCTGGCACCAATGCCCTCTGCAGCCCAGGAGTCCTGCCGCCTCTGGCAAAGGGCTCGGCGGGGCTGCCAGGCTTGGCATATGGCACCGTTGGCTGAGCGGGACTGGGCCTGGCCCTGTCTGGGCACCTGTGCCTGCTAGTCCAGCGAGAGAGCAAGGTGGAGGCTGAGGCATGGACGGAGCCAAGATCCAGTCACAAAAAAAGAAGATGGGCACCGGGCGTGGTGGTGCACGCTTGTAATCCCAGCATTTGGGAGGCTGAGACGGAGGATCCGGGTTCACGGCCAGCCTCAGCTACCTAGTGAGGCACTTCGCAACTTAGTGAGACTCGGTTTCAAAAATAAAGAAAAAAAAATAGGGCTGGGGGTGTAGCTCGGAGGTAGAATGCCCCTGAGTTCAATCCCCAGTACTGCAAAAAAAAAAAAAAAAAAGATGGGCAAGATGATCATGGCGGTCCTGGGAGAGCCAGGCCTTGCCCTTCAGTGTCCTCAGCCTCTGCAGACAGGGACAGGGGTGGCCTGTGGGGACATTCTCGGGGGAGAAGAGGGAGATAGACGGATGTGTAAGTGGATGACAGCCCAGCCGGGTCGCGGGTACCCTGCAGATGCGGAGTGTAAGAAGGAGCCAGACCGAGAGACCACACCTGCTCGGACTGTGCTGTCCCCCTGGATTCCAGGAGCCGCACACAGTCGGTGCCTATTAAGTGCTTGCTGGAGGAACATTAGTGCAGGGTATCGTCACATCCCAAGGTCTGACTCATTCCTGTCTTGCTTTGTCCTCTGAGGGGGGACATTCATTGTTCCCAGTTGGCAGTAGATTCTGAGAGGTCTGCCTTGCTGCTTCTAGAATGTTCTCAAGGAGAGTCCCCTCACCATAGAGTAGCTAGGATTCACTGAGCGCCCTTTATATGCTAACCACAGGTGTACTTGGATTATCTACATAGCCTTGGATTACCATAACAAACACATGCAGGACCTGTTAGGTTCACTCCATTTTGTAGAGGGGGAAACTGAGGCACAGAAGTCAGGCAGTTGGGTCAAGGTCACATTCGGGGAGGTTAGGAATGCTGTGGCCCGCTTCCTCTGAGCTTTGCCAGGCCCAGAACATTCCCAAGAAGCTGACGTGGACAGATGTGGCCGGGCGGTGGCCTTCCTTGTCCTTCTGTGGTCAGCAGAGCAGGCTCCCACGCTGTCGCTGCCCACTCTTTCTAGCAGGTGCCTCCCCGGGGGCAGAACATGGCAGCAGGGGAGGGAACGGCTTCCCAGCGGGGCCCTCGGGCCTCCAGAGCCATGCTCTGGTGATCTGGGGCCCAGGAGGGACTGTCCCTCGAGGAATGTGACCTCATCTGTTAACGCAGAGGAAACAGGGATGAGGTCCCCCAAGGGAGGCCGCAGCCTCAGGACGGCTCCCCCTCGCTCCCCCGCCCTCCTTGGCTCACCTGGGGCTGCGCGAAGTGCTCTCGGCATGACGTGGGCACAGCAGAGGGGCAGTGTCAGGAGGGGAGACTCCAGCAGAGAGGAGCACTGCTGTCCCAGCACCCTGTCGTGCAGAGCCCTCGATGAGGTCGGGGGGGTGGGGTGGGGGGTTGGACTTGACCAAGACTTAAGGCGACATCAGCATGGAAAGAGCTCCCTGAGGTGGGCCGAGGGTGGAGAGGAATTCCTTCTCCTTCCCAAAGAAGGAAACCTTAACTCCACCTCCTCCCCTGGAGGTCTCTTAGCGTGACATTTCCAAAAATGACTTTTATCTTATGACGTTCATAGGTAAGCTGGCAATAATAAAAATAATAATTAAAAAACACTAATGGTAATAAAACAGACCAAAGAAACAAAAGTTCTCTGATGTCAAAGTGGTACACCGGGTTTCTGGGTTGCAGGACTTGTCTGTGCCTTTAATACATTGCTGTAGATTGTGAACCTCAGGTGGGGCCGTGATGGAGTTGGTATTGGTCTGTAGGCTCCACCGTCCCACCTCGGAGCCCGCCTGCCTTTCCCTGCCCAGGAAGTATGAGATCCTCATGGACTGGGCTGATGTTCTTCCTGGTTTGCTGGAGAACGACACTCAGGCTACTCTGTGGATAAGACGTGGCAGGCCGTGAGCATGCTTTGTGTCGATCTCTGGGGACAGGACCTGGAGCCGCCCGCGCCTGCTCCCAACTCCAGTATGGAAGGGAGGAAGGAATGAATTCAAGAGTCCGGGTCCCCTCGGCCCTCCATTGCTCAGGAGCTCCTGAGGGGGGCACTGTGCAGTCAGGGATGTCCCCCCCGAAAGGGACCAAAGGACACGTCTGTTTAAAGCAGGGAGAGATGGGGCGTTTCCATAAAAAAAAATTATTAAAATTTTCCCAGAGGGCCTCGCTCAGGAGATAAGTTCTCACTGGCCTCTGACCTTGACCCCTGGACCAGGTGGGGAGACAGGATTGTCCCCAAGCTGCAGGGGGCTGCTGCCAGCCTCTGGGCCACCAGCTCCCCGTCTCCCTGCGGTGGAGGCAGTGCTGGGGAACTCTTGGGCCTCGTGTCAGGGGGCACGTCCTGTTGTCGTCCAGCTGTGGTCTCCGCGGCCCCAAAGGCGGCTCTGTGCGTTAACCTGGGGTCGGTCCCCAGTCTGTTCGCATTACTTGGTGAGCATCTGTCCTAGGCGTACCGTGAATTCTCTCCCGATCAGCACATACCTGTAATCCCAATACTTGGGAGGCAGAGACAGGAGGATCACAGGCTTGAGACCAGCCCCAGCAACTTAGTAAGACCCTGTTTCAGATACAAAAAAAGAAAAAAGGAAAGGCCTGGGGGTGTAGCTCAGAGATAGAGTGCCCCTGGGTTCAACGTCCGGTACCAAATACATAAATAATAAAAGCAAGTCGCTGGGAATGCTTGTCTCTGGGCCAAGGGGTCAGCAGCTGCACTGTGTCAGGAGTTCTCACGGTGAGTGTGTGGGAGGTTGGAGGGGAGTTTCTGTGTTCCCGAGTTTATCCGTCTTTGTACTGTCACCCACAACTGAGGCTTCTGGTGGTGGTGGGGTTCTTTGGATCACAGTCCCCCCTCCTGTGTCTCTGCAAAGACTTTCGGGGTCCCCCTTTTCTAGATGGGCTCACGGGAAGAGCTGAGCATTTAGAAATCTCTATGGAGGCTGGCCGGGTGCAGGGCCACAGAGCCTGGAACCGCCCCGCAGGCCAGGCTCAGAGAAGTCTCCAGCCAGAGCACCGCGAGTCGTGCTTCAGGAAGAAAACCCAGGGGAGGACCCGGGTAAGACTGGAGGCAGGAAATCCAGACGGAGCATTCAGGATCCTCCAGAAGAAAAGGAAGACGCGTGCAGCCAGAGGAGAGTGCAGATGCCGCCAAGGCCGACCCTGGGGACGCCTGGATTCAAAGCTGGGGTGCCGCAGTCTGGGCTGGGGAGACAGTGGGGGTCCCTGTGTAGCAGCCCCATGCTGGCAATGGCACCCTGTGAAGGCGCAGAACATGCAGTTGTGTGAAGCCACATCCCCAACACCTAGCCCACGCTGGCCAGGCCCTCGTGTGGCAGGAAGCACTCCGCAAGTATTTGATAAGTGCATGACCGAAGCCTGGGACACAGGAAGCAGACTCTTGACCCGGCGTCCAGGTTACGTGTTCCAGGCCGAGTGCAAGGCAGTGTTTGTAGTCAAACACATCGGCCACACTGCAGGCAACCGGCGTGGCTGGTCCCCGTGTGCGGCACATGTCTGGAGTCACCCCTGTGTGTGACACAAAGACTCTGGCTTCAGGAGAAGTGATAGGCCATTGGTGAGGTTGAGGGCGAGCGTGTCAGCGTAGATCGGATGCCATCTCTCTCAGTGGCACTTGCCCCGGTGGGTCCTCACAATGTCTTAGAAATACTCAGGGTCGTCCCGGGCAGGCCAGCCTGGAGCCATCTGTCATCTGAGTCTGTGCACGGTGACTTGCTGGGGGCAGGGGGTGACTTTCTATTCATGAACTGGCCTCCGAAGGCAAGCCCTGGAGCCCCGGTTTTTCACCCCTCAGTGTCTAGTAAAGGGGTGCTTCTCCCCAGGGTAGCGTGCCAGGGACTGTGGCAGGGCCTGCAGGGCCTGGACCCCGCACCCGGGATCTTCCCTAATGTCCAGGCCCCTCTTCAGGGAGAACAGGGAAGCTGGGCCAGCTGCTTCAGCACCGCCCTGGAGTTTGTAAAATTTTCAGAATCACCGCATTCGTTTTGATTTTTTTTTTTAACTGAGATAAAATTCACATCTTGTCAAAACCATTTCAAAATGTACAATTCAGTGGCATTTAGTACATTCGCAGTGTTATGTAACCAGCACTACCTCTGTCTAGTTCCAGAATATTCTCAACACCCCAGAAGGAAGCCCCATGCCATCGGCAGTCGCTCCCCTGCCCCCTCCTGTCCCTGGACGTTTAGTATCAATGGCGTCGCTACGCTACGAGGCCTCTCGTGTCTGGCTTTGTTCCTCGTGCACCGGGTTTTCCAGGATCTTCCCCATCGTCATGCGTACCAGTGCAGAGCCATTCCGTTTCACACGGAATGTGGGGGTGGGCGGCCGTCCATGACGCGGCGCTCTCAGGCCGGTCCCTGGGCTTCAAACTTGCCCTTGTGTCTACAGGAGCCGCGGGTAGAGACGGGTCCCACCTGCGTCTCCCTGTCCAGATCTGGCACTTCTCGGCTATGCTAAAGCCTGGGGACAAAGCTGTCCCCGCAGCTTGGCCTTCCCCTCTGTCCCTGCGCATCCTCGCCACTGGTCCGTTGGGAGCCCTGTTCCTTGTGCACCCCAAGCAGCAGACCCTCCCCTCTTCCCGTTCCCCCAGACCTGCTCTCCCGTCTGCCCCGATGCCTTTCTCTCTCCTTGGTCTGGCCAACTCCTGCGTACTCTTCAACATTCCACTCAGACAGAATCGGTGGTTGACTTCTTCATTATTGACCCTCTGCAGTACCTGTCTGGTCCCCAATTCTCTGGGAGTGCCTGGAAGGCAGCACGTGGGTGCTGCTGGGGAAGGTTTGTTGAGTGAATGCATGATAGAATAAATGAACAAATGGCGTTGTACTCAGTCCCTTTCTTCTTTTTGGTGGCTGATCTGTCATGCTGTCATCTGTTTGTGTCCTTGCTTTTTCTCCAGAAAGGATTCGGGGTGTGCTAGGGTCTAGCTACCTACTCATGGGGAGCGGTGCCACCCCACACTTTGCCCTGTCTTTAGGACCCTGGGTCACCCGGGTTCATTCCGAGGTGGAGTGTGGAACCCATTGGTGGGGTGCTGGGATGGCAGAAGCCACTTTCCTACCACTGCTACAATAATACTAGGTTCAGACCAGCTTCTGAACCCTGGTAAAGATGAAGTAAAACTGTCTCACCTCAGCCCATGTTCCCAAGAAGAAAAACCCAATAAAATCACTGGTGTCCTTATCCTAGGGGTGAAGGCTTGTCATTACTGTTAGGATGGCCACCTTGGTGTACAAGGAAGAGGTGGTTCAAGGCCTGCTTGGTCGCAGAGACCCACAGGGCCAGCGATCCTTGGGCGTGGCCACAGAAGCACTCTCTACGATGCATGCCTCCTGAGCTAACAGGGTTCCTTGTGCGCCCGGGGAGTTGAATCTCTGGGAGCCCCTCTCCCCGGCCATTCCTCAGTTATCCAGGGAAAGTGCAGCCATTGCGGCCTGCCGTTCAAGGCTCTCCGTCATCCGGATCCAGCTAGTTTTTCTGACTCATCTCCCTCAACCCCTCCACCCCCAACACACACACACACACACACACACACTGCCTGATAAACTCCTGTTCACCCTTCGGAACTCAATTCACACATCTCTGAAGGGTTCCTGAATGACCGCACCTCGGCGTTGGTCCCCTGCCTCCGCGTCTGCACAGACCGTACCCACAGAATCCTAATAAGCCGGAGACGCAGCTGACTCCCCCACACACAGCCACAAAGGTCCGTAAGGGAAGCGATTTGGGGCTGTGTTTTCTCTCGCTGCAAATGCTCAACAGGTGAACGAGGGGGGGAGGGTGGTATCCAATCGTGTGGGTGCCTACACTCGGATTAAAGAGACAGATCCCGGACTCAGAAGAGAGCTCGCTGGTTCATCTAGGGCCTTCCAGACGCCAAGGTGTTCATGCAGGTCTGCTGGGATCCATGAGCTATTTCCCTGATTTTGAACAGTGTGAATGAAGAACAGACGACGTGAGATAAAAATCTGTGTGGTTGGATAGTTTTTGTCTTTCGATCCGACGTATTCCCTCTGATTGAGTAATACCGGCGGCTGAGGTCTCTGCGGCGGGGGATAGAGAAGCTTTTGTACCTGAAAAGGAAGCATGCATGACTCACTGCCCCGGGCACGGTCCCTTGGAATGCACCTGGACGCAGGACCGGCTTTCGCAGCCACCACGCACTCTCCAATTGGTCCCTGCCTGTGCTGTGGCGGCTATTAAATTCTTTTGATAGCACTTCTGCTTTTATTTTGATTGCTTGGCAGAATTTTAATAGATGGAAGGCCGGTGTGTAGGCTGGACAGAGGGGTCAGTCTGCGTCCCCATCACGTACACCCACGTGGGTGCCTCGGATCTGCGCCCCGGCTTCTCCTCTGCGCCCCTAGAGCTCTAGAAAGCCCCCTGCCGCCCCCGCTGCCAGATCACGAGGACCCTCCCAACAGCCGCTGGAGGGAGACGATGTTCTCATTTCCGTTTCACCAGTGACAAGACCAAAGCTTCCAGAGGTGAAGTAGCTGCGGGAGGTTACCCAGCAAGTGACCTGCAGAGCCAGGCGACAGATCCAGGCAATGCAAGACCGCATTCCAGAACTTTCCACCACCCCACCTGGCTTCCTGACATGACCCAGCCTGTCTCGGCCTCCTCCTCTGCCTCCAGGGAGCCAGGGATTTGTGGTGGTTATAGAGAATGTGCACCGATTCCCTCGGGGTGGTGACGTTTCTGGCCCTGCCGGCCACCCTCCTTTGAGGAAGGTCACTGGGTCATGCCTGAGCAGCCAGTGTGTGCGTGCATGGGTTGGATTTCCTGCTAGCTTCCTGGGAACCCTTGGCTGGATGTCTGCAGCCCCCAGGCGAGACCCTGGAGAAGAGCAAGCAGGACTTCCCAAGTACTTGAAGTGCACCGCCTTGGGCTGCCCGCACTTGCCTTTTCGAGAACCATGGAGAGCCATTGTGTTTATTTGTCTAAGATTATACCCTGCCTGCTTCCAGGAGAGCGGGGCTTTTCGGAACTCAGACACCAGTGAAATGAGGCGATTAGGATCAGACAGAATGAGAGCATCCGGGTCCCTGCAGACAGGCTGATTCTCTCTCCCCAGCCTCCTGGGCCTGCCTTGGAGGTCTGTGTCCACAGACCCACAGCCATCCACCCAGAGCAATGTAGAACAGTCCTTGTATAAAACACAGACAAGCCGGGCATGGTGGTGCATGCTTGTAATCCCAGGACTTGGGAGGCTGACACAGGAGAATCGCAGGTTCAAAGCCAACCTTGGCAACTTAGCAAGACTCTCAATAACCTAGTGAGACCCTGTTTCCAAATAAGAAATTAAAAAAAAAATCAGGCTGGGGGTGTAGCTGGGAGGTAGAATGCCTCTGGGTTCAATCCCCAGTACCAAAAACAAAACCAGGAACAAGCCCACATCTCGGGCTTGGTGAAAAGGAGCCCACCTGCCCTCTGCTTGCCAACGAGGGCAGGTAACTCCAGGCACCATGTCAGTCTGCTCAGTGAAAACTCTGGATAAAAAGACAGTGTCCACCACTTCCATGTGTGGTGATAGGCTGCGTCTGCCCTGGTCTCCCCTGGTCTCGGGAGGCACGGAGCTCTGCTGGTGAGGGAGGGAGGGAGGGGTCTGATCAGGGGCCTTGAGCAGCAGCCAGCCCTGGGGGTTACTGTGCCTCTCTGAGCCTTTTGCGTGTTGGACCCAAACAGTGTTCTTCTTCTCTTCCTCCCTCCCACCCTCTCTCAGTATCTTCAGGAAGCCTGTGTGGCCCAAAGGCGCTGTCTCCAGCCCAGCGTTGTCACTGGACCAGGCTTCTGTCACACTGGCTTGCTCCCGGCAGGTCAGGAGTAAGAGAGGGGTGCAGGGTCACCCACCCCAGGTCTCCAGCTCAGTGCCGAGTCCTCTCCAGCTACCCCCCCCCCCCAGTGGATGTGGGGGTCCCCAGGAGAGGATTCCCTCGTCTCCTGGCAGCTAGGCTATTTGGTTTCATTTAGCACTGGGCCCCAGGGGGACTTTCCTCCAAATTTATCCTCTGAGAAATTTCTGCAGAAATTTTCTGTGCTTCCATAGAATTTAGGGTTACGGCTGAGGCCAGTCCTTAGAAGTCCTTAGGAGGGACATTTCTGGAGATAGAGAGCCTTAGTGCTTCTCAGTAAGACCCGTCCTGGTGGCTGCAATAAATAGCAAGTTCACCCAGTCACACACATCTTATGGTGCTTTGCGCCGGAGTCACCCTGGAATGCAAGAAAGGAGAGAAAACACAGTCCACCCGTGTTCTCCCGGGGACTTGCTCACTCCTGCATGTAGGCATTTGCCCATCACACATCTGTGCTCCTTCTTGAATGGGCTAGATCAGGCAAACTCTGGTCCATGCTCCAAACCCGGCCCTCCACTTGTCTTTATAAATAAAGTTTTATTGAAACACAACTAGGAACATATATGTATATTACGGGTGGTTTTCATGTAGTTAGGATACAGACCATATGACCCATAAATCCTAAAAGAATTTACTCTCTGGCCCTTTCGAGAAATGTTTGCTGACCTCTGGTTTAGAGTCACAGTAGGTTCAGAGCCTGGCGTCATTAATAACTAGCAGCATGGCTTAGAAAACT